>WPIO01000032.1:3835000-3855000 GCA_009760855.2 Cristatella mucedo | reverse complement strand
ACCACAGTTAAGACTCCACAGTCAAGACTGCCTAAGTGTACTTTCAGGTACGTTGCATCGCCAAATTCTGGCCTGCTTGAGAAGGGATACCGAATCCAAGAAGGTCCGTGCATTGTGATATTCCATCTCTATTTCTATTACTCACTGATTGCCGATCTTCCCGCCTGTGCAATAAGTTAATAGTAGTCAATAATGATGCATTTGTATAGCGTCCTCTGAGAACTTAATATCTTTCTAGGCACCTTCCATATGCTGCAAAAGACGCGCGACCATATGAGGTACTTAGCATTGCTGCGAAACCCGGCAGATAGGCTTGTCTGTAATGAGCACCGCAATTACCACATTGCACCACTTCTCCCCGATCTGCACTGGCTCCCAATCAAGAAGCGTATCGACGTCAAGGTTTTGTCACTCTCTTTTAGGTCGCATAATTATCTTGGTCCGCTGAAGCAAATATTCAAACTAATTCCCAATCAGGATAGGCATTCTACCAGTGTATATTTCTAATCAACTCATTTATCCGTGCCTCGAACCACCTTCAAATCCTTTGGAAACCTAGAACTGACTCTCGACTGACGTGACGATATCCCATGACTGGACAGCACTTTAAAAGAAGCAATAACAGCACCTGCTCTGAGGAGCAGGTTCTGGGTCCTTTGTGTGAATTGTCCTCTGTGAATATGTGTGCTGATGCCGTGCTTGTTATCGTTAACCATGTTGACGTACTATCTTTGTAGCAGGAGCATCGCCGTGGCCAGCTGTCAGTCTCCAAGTAAGATGGTCCTAAATTACTTAACCTTTTTACGCTGCCATTAGAGCAAGCTCATATCTGACATTTTGCATCAAATTAAGCTTAATATTTCGCTATTTTGATGTCGATAGCTCATCAGAGGCATGTTTTTTCACAGCCGAGAAAGCCGAATGGCCGTTTCTTTGCTGGTGGCTCGAAAAACCCATAGCCATTTGGTGGTGAGCTATTTGTTGTTTGTACTCAAGTGGCTCGTTAAAGTGCATGCCGACTCGAAAAACCGCAGGAGAGTAAGAGGAAAATAGTGTTTGCTGACCGACGAAAGATGCTTCGATGGAGCTGCCTGGTGCAATGGCCCGAACCAAGCGTTCGCACCGTGGATGCTCATTGATGAATGGCTTCATGCCACGCGCCATTTTGGTCGCGGAGCCATCCATACGCGATAGCCAGCGAGGAGCAGTGACTGGCCAGCCTGAGGAAGCGTAAGCTATGGATGCTTGTAGGATCAGCAATAAATAAGTAGATTTTCATTTTGTGAGCGTTGCTTGAATGCTCAGCCTCTGATTTTCTTGCATGATAAAACTTTTCATGTACGCATAGTAGTTATGGCTGCTTGTTGGTTAGTTTCGTCATGCTATAACGCAGCACACTATTTAGTAGCTTCGAATTTTAATCTCGCTACATTTCTTATGCCCGAGGGTTAAAAATGAAGACAGGTCTGCCAGACGGTCTATTGTTTCCATTAAGAAGTCAAGCTGCGTTGCACATCAGCCTAGAAGCTCCTGCAAATTTGTTTGCTAATTCAGGTCACTTGGAGAATCTGCTCTGGAAAAGAAACAGTATGAAAGCAATAAGTTCATAGCCGAGTAACTCGCTAGAAGTTTCGTGCTATTGTCAGCCCTCCATTAAATTTCGGAAGAATAACAAAGGATACGATCATTTAAAAGGCCTCGTCCTTAAAAACTTACCTATAAACAGGTACTGTATAAAATGTTCGACCATGGAAAAAAGTAGTTCGTGAACTACTATCGCGTTGCTACCTCAGCAGTATTATGAGTGCCTAGGTCATATTCATGATTCCTGACCTAAAATAAGTAAAAAAAGGTTACGTCTAAAGCAAAGGTTAGTTAAGTCCCAACGCATGTAATGGTCGATCAGTTGTGCTTTAGGCTTCGAAGTAAGTGGTACTCTATGGCTTTCCCTGTACACGCGTCGTGAACATCTGTGGCTATCTAACAATCGGCTTTAGCTAATAACGTAGACTTTTTATATAAGGTAAGGGCTCTCTTAACTGCTGTCATTATCTTTTTTTGTGTGAAAGCTATTAAGGCCACAGCTGAGGCTGCTCACAAGGGGAAGTTTGATCAGTCCATCCGAGTAAGCGATTTCTGAATCCCTTCTTAAAAATAAAAGCTGCGGCTGCCGCTATATGGACAAACTGGTCGAAACTACGCGAAGATCAGCTAGCTATCATGGATGCATCGCTGGATGACTTCAAGTCATCACGAGATAGCGGACAGGGCGATGGCGTCAGGTCGAAGGTGCTATCACTAGGCAAACAAGCAGGGGCAGAGCGTACAATGCACATCTATCCAACTGAACAATTTTCAGACGTCCTGAAGCTGAAAAAAGCGCAAAGCACCAACCAGCAGCGACTCATTTCACCTATACCGCATTGTCTCTGGTAGCACAATTAAACAAATTCACGATTTTATTATAATTATGGTTCGTAATTCTGATAATCTTAGCATATTTAACAGCCTCATTTGCATAGCGCCACAAGAGCCTTATCGGCTATCACCGCCGCTTGGAGTTGGCAATAAAGGATAGCTCATCATCAGGATTTGAACACATGACCTCGGTCGTGAAGAGCGAGCACGTTACCTACTGCGCTAACCCAGCATTTTGTATACAACATGATTAGGTTACGTTGGCCAAGAAATATATTATTTGGTAGACTGCAATCACAATTTTTACGTCTGCACGGGCTGCCTATCAACCATTCAATTTTTCTCGCAGCACATCAAATATATTTTAGAGTCATATGGATGTAAGTAATGTAATGTATCTCCGTCTTTAAACCCACAAAGCCACTAAGACAATGCTTTGTGTTAGGCAGGAGATTTTTGTATAGCAAACGAGTGAGCAGGAGAGAGAGTCACTGACGGAGATACATTACATCACATTAGCAGGTTAACTAACGAGTGATTACGAGGTCGGAGAGAGAGAAAGAGAGAGAGAGAGAAAGCGAGAGAGAGAGAGAGAAAGAGAGAGAGAGAGAGAGAGAGAGAGAGAGAGAGAGAGAGAGAGAGAGAGAGAGAGAGAGAGAGAGAGAGAGAGAGAAAGCGAGAGAGAGAGAGAGAGAGAGAGAGAGAGTTAACGTAAGTAAGACTACGAAAACTTCTTTTATGAATTTATATTCATTTTTGGCTCTAGATATCCCTCCGCTAAACTGAGAGATGATTTTAAAAGGATTATGTGCAGTTTGCGATTTTTCTACATCTCAAGAGATTCTCCTAACGCTTACAAAAAGGCAGAGAATCTTCCAGTTATTAGCCAGTATAACATCTTAAGACACTTCTGTACTTCTGTAATTATGGATCAGCGGTTGCTTTGTCGGAGTACTTATTAGCTTTAAGGTGCAGTGTTTTTCGACTCATCTATAGGTACTTAATTAGGTACCAGCTTCAAGAACTACGATTAAACCGGGTATTACATGGTACTTATTGCCCGTTGTTGTAAGAGCTATCTATTCTTAGCTTCAATGACGGCTGTCAGCTGCTGGCAGCTAGGGTTAATTGAGCTGCCATTAGTCGGCCGAGGTCGCACGGTCTCCGCGACCCTCTCTGCTCTCAGCCGCTTTGCCCACTCCGTCCTTGCCCGAGTCGCAGTCAGCACTAAGCGACCCTGGCTGACCCGTAGCTGACTCTAAGCACCATGCCGTGGCACCATCGGTGAGCGGTGGCCTAATTGCGTTTGCTACCCAGGGCTCTAGCTCCGATGGCTTCGAGCGAATCGCCAGTCGATCCGCTGACGCTAATCGCTGATCGCTCAGCACAATTACATGCACGTGCACCCGGGTCGAGGAGTCCCGTGCGTTGGCCAACCGCTCAGCCACTCCATTACGCAACTGCACTCCTAGTCGGAGCCTAAATAAAGCGCCGGCGCCTGAGGTATGAAATAAAGGCTCGGCCCGGAGCAGCGCTGCACTTAATTATCCGCTCAGCTCGTCATTCTGGGCTAACAGGGCTTAGGCTGTTGCTTAGTAGCTGCGAGCGGCAGGGCGCCGAGAGCTGCTGAGCAGAGGTAGCAGAGGCTGCGAAAGGCCACAGCCGCGGTCTAGCAGTGGCAATCTGGGCTGGTTTCGCTGGTCCAATTACAGTCAACTCGGTCGAAGAGCAACTTGACTCGTGCATCCCTCTCTACCGTTTCGGGGCAGGGATCCGGTTGAAATTGATCCTTACAAGAACATTCGTCAGCCTACAAGAAGGTTCAGGTGTGACCTTAGCTGCTGCTCGCACACGAGCGAGGCTTCGGTCGTTCGTCCGACAGTGGCATAAGCACTCGGGGGTCAGCAAACAAATACTATTGCCAATACAAAGGGGATCATTGCAGAAGTTATAGGCCAATCGAGGCATTGGAGCCAATCCTCCAAAGCAGTTTGAGTGAGACGGCGAATCAACGCCAAGGTCGGGGCCAAGCAAACGTTGGGGCAAGCCTTTCGTGAAATCGGGGTATGAAAGAGACTTGTGGGCTACACCGTTCGGACTCAGTAGTGGCCACCTGAAGGCCACCTGAAGGCCACCTGAAGGCCACCTGAAGGCCACCTGAAGGCCACCTGAAGGCCACCTGAAGGCCACCTGAAGGCCACATGAAGGCCACCTGAAAGTCTCGGCCACTTGTATGAGCCGAGAAAGCTCGCGTGAACTGCGTGACCGTGTCTGATGGTGCTAGCTCGATAGGTCGACGCGAGGCAGGCGATAGCGAGCGAATACTGAATGCATTTTAATACTGAATGCATCCTCTCCATTTCCCTGCCTCGTGCTTCATCGTCTCCTGAGCCATTACTACAAATCGAGAGATGGTCCAACAGAGATCACCCTCAATTACTAAACTCAGACTAGATAGACTTGACTTATATGACAGTGGGTTAACGAGAAAGATTCTTCTGCGATAGGAGCATTTAGATGGACTTCCATATTTTGTAAGTAGCCAGCGATTTCATATGAAAGCACTAGTGACTCAGATTTTAAGCTCACGGGCATGAACAAACCTCTCTACATTCTGAATAGGGATGTTTTTGCATGGCATTTATGTTTACCCACGTACAGGTATTTCTGTAAACTTCTTGTCAACACCGTCCGTTGACGTCCCATCCCTAGCAAAGTGCCGCAGCCACATATCTTATACGATCTTTCTTGCATCACCAACTGCAAGCGGTTGTGACAGCCAATAAGGCTCTTCTACCGCTATAAAAATGAGGCTATTAAATCAGCTAATATTAATGTTTTTGTAACTGAAACGAATTCCATCAGGTCTGCCAGCGCCTGGAAACCACTTTGGCAGCTTCCGACAGAGCAAAGCACTGGCCAATTTTCGGCATTAGTACCCTGACCGCAGACTTTCTCAAATTGAAAGACAATAAAACCATCTTATTTTTTATCGGTAAACCTATCGATGTGACTGTTCATGAGCTGTCCTCGGATGCGCTACTCAAAGCCGGACCTGCGTAGCACGAGGTGCGACGTCACCATTAGTCGATAACTACCGGCGCTCCTTCTTCAGCGGGTCAGGAGGAGCCTGGCTGTATCCTGCTACCGCTCTATCAATCGCTCGGCTATCAAATCTACGACCGGTAAGTTGAAAGCACTGTTTAGCACTCTTTGCAGTAGTAGCGCTCTCGCCGTGCCTCAGCACGATGTGAACAGTCGACCATCGGCCGTTACTAAGGTTCCATCAATGTCGGAGACGCGGTGTTTCCGGATCGGCTACATGCCGCCTAGCATGCCAGCCACTTAATCTGTGTTACCCAGTCATTGGGCAGCCTCTTAAGTTCCGCCTATTAAAAGTCCGCTCACTAAAAACCCGGGAGTTATTTATGCTCAAACAGGCTGTCCGGGAGAAGCTATATGGATTTCTGCTGACCAAGACGTGGATGAAGCCCAGGTCTGGTGGCTATGTATCTGAGACCACTCGACCAAGGTTCTCATTCTTTCAGTAAATGCGGTCTGACAAAGCGATGGCACGATTGCAATTGTTTTTCGAGAATCGTTTGTCTATAAGACCTGCGTTTTTTTGCCAGAGCCATCATTTGAATCAGTTTATCTAATTAACTTTTAGGTCTTGAGCAATGGTGGTATATTTTCTACTGCTCAAAGGAGTGCCGATTTCGGCACTCCTTTCCTCTTTTTTGGCTGCTACTGCTGTGCTACTTAAAATTTCAATACTACTCTGTATTATGCCACCCATGAAAACATTTCGTGAGCTGAATTGAAAGTATCGGTCTATTGAAGGAGAATGAGCACCTTAAGTCAGGCTTTGAGTGCTCCGTTGAAAAATTTCACAAACTCACAAATCAATCTTAGTCTCAGCATACAGCTCCTAGCGGCTTTATTTTTTATTGCCTCAGACTCGTACTTAAATTACCGCCTTTACTAATGCAAGGAGCACACTAACTTGAAAAGAATAGCATCGCTGCTTGAGGTCACGTACTCATGCTAGGGCCTCTCTCTGGCGCCAGTAATGGAGCTTTCGTCTAGCGGAGTTGGCGCTTGATCGCAGCTCGAGTCGCACACAGTCGCACTCGTCAGTCGCACTCGTCAGTCGCACTCGCTGCGAAACGACGTTGCAATCGCGCCTCAGCGGCTCAGGCACTAACGTCCTTCGTCACAAAGAGCCGAGCCCGTAAAGATGCTAGTCCTTGCAGAAGGTGACAAATACCGGTGAAGCTGTCAAATCGAAGCACGGCCAGTGAGTCGCACAGTGTGGCTTCGATGCACACAAGCTATGCTCCCTATGGTAGCAGAGCACGGTAGCAATGCAGAACGCCCATACCTGTAAAAAGCTCATGTATCCGTATCGCTAACGCAGATCAGTCTAATCCATGTTAATGTAACGATAATCATAATTAATTTGCATAGCACCCTCAGAGAAGCTAATCTCTTTCTAGGCACTCAACATAAGTTGCAAAGGAATCATGGTCGAATGGTTAGTGGTAGCACGGTGGGCCGTAACGGCTCACTGGCTAAGGCGGTTGCTTTTCACGACCTCGGCCCCGAGGTCCTGGGTTTAAATCCTGCAGTGTGCGATCCTTTATCTCCACCGCAAGCGGTGGTGATAGCCGTAAAGGCTCTTCTGTCGCTATACAAAACGAGTCTGTTCAATCAGATAGTATGTTTTTAAATGAAAATAAGTATAACATTGTCAGAGGCGACGTGCATAGGGTCAGCAAGCAAATACGATTAGTGAGAGCTTGTATAATGTCGGCAAGAATAAGCACGCAAGGGACGAATCCCATGGACCCACTAAATATTGTGATAGATAGGTGTGTTGTTAGTTTCTTTTAAAATGCGGTCAAGTCAGAGATGTCGCGACGCAAATCGGAAGCGAGTTCCAGGCTTTGGGAGCATATGAGCTAAAGGCACGGTCTCCAAAGGATTAGAGGTTCGTACGAGCTAAACAACTAGACTCAGAAAAGTAGGTGGTGCGATGCTTCGCCTTGTGTGGGTATAGGTCTGATAGGTAGTCTACTGCGCCGTGATAGCCCAGGAGATAAGGAGGTAAGATAGCCACTATAGATAGCCCAGGAGATGAGGTGCTCACTCCTCCCAACCGGCCTCCAGTTGGACGATCCTTTACTGCCAACTGCAAGCGGCGGTGATAGCCGATCAGGCTCTTCTGCCGCTAGAGAAATAAGGCTGTTAAATTGGCTAAGGTCCTTTTAGTCTGAAGCCAGAGGATGAATTGACCTAAAATTGAGTGACGGAACCTTGAATTCGATGCGTTGCTTGACTGAGAGCCACCGCAGATAGGCAAAAATTAGTGTGATGTAGAAACTACGATGCTCACGATAGACAAGCCTTGCTACGGAGTTGTGCACCAATTATCAGCACCTGATTGCATAGGCCGGTAGACCAGCAAGCAGTGGGCTACAGAAGTCGAGATGGAATATCACAAGTGCATGGACCAAATTAGACGTAGTATCTCAGTCTAAGCAAGGCAGAATTTATACAATGTTATGTAGATAAGAGTAGGCAGACTTGACTGTGGAGCTGATGTGGTAGTCTAGTGCAATGTCACTTTGGAGCACGAAAATATATTTCGCGAAGATTCAACACGAACAACTATAACGATAAAAACTATGTTATCATTGTCATTATTATAGCTGTTCGGCCTAGTGCGGTTTGATCAGCAGAGCCAAATCTTTTGCAGAGCGCATCCCGCAATTTTCAAAAATCTCAAGCTTAAAACGATAAATACAGGCTCACATCATTTATCAGCAGCACGCCATCATGAACGCGCAACGAATTCATACCGAAGCAACATGAAGTCTCAGCAGTGCTGCATGCGAAGCCGCCGGCAGCTAGCGACAGGTGCTTACGTACGGGATGCGTCGGTGCCTGTCATTGTGAGCTGAACATGAATATACCATGTACGATTGAATCGCATCGCCGAGATACGTCACCGCCAGCCCTCAAGCTATCGTCACGATGCGGGCCCCTTTTCACTGCTTTTGACGTACGACCACAAAGTCTTCCACTGCGACTAAAATTACTCTGTCGTTAAGTTGCGATTGAAAATTTCTCGCTTTCAGCCTCGCTGGCGAAGGTATATACCGTACGCAAAGGCACGTTCGCCACAAGTTTCACTTTCACTTTCACATTTACTTGTCGCGAAAGTGCTGCACCCGAAGCGCCGCTGCTCTGCTCGCCATGAGGCGCGGCAGCCTAGTTCGCTTCTGACCAAGAAGGCCTCGCCGCTTGAACTGCAGCTCACGACCTCGGAGTCTCATTGCCGCCACTCATCATTGGCCGCGTCGGCGGCCGTGCTAGAGTGAGGCTCACTCGCTTACAATTGCAATCCTGAGTCCGCCCGCCCATTCCCCAATAAATGATTGGCAGAGACCCATTCCGAGCATCTATGCGAAGCGCCTGAATAGAGATTCAAGCTCTCTTGTGGCGCTACATAAATGAATTATGTGTATTAATTTAAATTAAGTCTGCCGCTAAAATGAGCTGGTTTGGTCCAGCGGTTAAAGTGCTCACCGCGACCAAGGTCTGGCTAAGGTCGTGGGCTCGAGCCCCGAGGCGCATGTGAAGCATCTGAATAGAGATCAAGTTCTCTTGGGACGCTATACAAATGAATTGTAATGACTATAACTGTAATGCCGCAGCAGCCACCCTCTGCGCTGGCGATGCCGACGACGCTCGCGTAGTGCCACCACCCAAGCAGCAGCAGTCGCGGCTCATCCTACCTTTCGCTGCTTTCTAGAATGTTCGTGCGAAGGTGAGTCGAAAGCGGAGCGTCACGGAAGCGCGGGTAGCAGACCGCGCTCTGCCGCCGCCGAACCTTTTACGCCGACGACGAACTTACGGACGCTCTCGGCTCAACCTCTCGCGACGCTACTATTAGAGCTTTCTCTTCCGTCGAACGCGTGCATTGGGAGCGAAATGTTGGAACCCGGGTAGTAGAGATCCCAGATCGTGCGACACGAATCGGCGCTTCAAATCGAACCGCCTCTCCACTCGTCCGAAACCGGCTATTGCAAAGACGCAGCGAAGTCTCCTTCGGCGCGCGAGAGCACGCTCGCGCAAACCGAGATGTGCAACCTGACGGCCTCGCAGTCACGGAAAGAAACGCGAGCGAAGTTGGAGCGCACGCGAATCGCAACTGTCACTAAGGGTTGCCGTCCGCTGTCGCGAGAGTGCTCGTCAGACGACAGCGGGGGGGGGGAGGCGGGCGGGGCAGCAGCTTCTGCCGAGTTCTTTCTTCGCGGTGCGGGTGGGCGCCTCGTCTCTGCGCTTCCATTTTGAATCGGCACGACCGAGACGCCGACTGGGGCGGTAAAGCGTAAGCAGAGTTGAGCAGGTCGAGCCGGACGCCAACTGACGGCGCATGGAGAAGCCTCGCCTCGGCGCGGGGCCGGTGGACGGGACGCCTCGGCTACGGCTCGCCCCCGCAGTCCGCCGTCGACGGCTCCTTGCGCACTCCTTGCGCTTCGTCGCTCTGGGGCGCTCGCGCGGAAGCTCCTCGAGGCCGACGCAGCCGCGTTCCAGCAGCCCCCGCGGCTTCGGCCGGGCTTCCAGATGCTGCGCTCCTCAGCCTCGGCGAAATTCGGCGAAACTTGGAAGTTTGAAGGGCGCTAGCGCGTGCCCATCAGTGCGCGCCATTTGCCCGGCGAGGGGCTGGGCGCCTGGCGCCGCCTGAAATGTCCTGGCTCTCCAGGGTCGGACGCTTCGCTCTTTTTATCTGCACCCGTCGGAATTTCGCCTCTAGCCTTCCTCAGGGCGCTCGTCGCATTTACTGCGTCCCCGCGGGCCGCCGCTCGGGATCTGTCGGCAGCACAGATGGCGGTCCCTGCGACGCACGCGGCGAGCCCGGCGGGAGCTGGACTGAGCTGTCTGCTCGAATGTAGCCGCCTTTGGAGAGGATTCTGGCGCGACGGGAACTGCGCCAAGCGAGACTTGAAAAGGCTGCGAGTCCATTTCGAAGCGGTTCTCGCCCAGCTCGAATTTAGCATGGTTCGGCGAGGATGCCAGAGTCGGAACTCAGCGTCAATTTCAATTTCTTTTCTCAATTCTCTACGCTGAGCTGGATGAGTTGAGCGGACGCCTGCTACATTGACGGCTCGTCAGTTTAACACTTTCCTTTGAATGGGGCGTAAAAAGAATCTGTGCGCCGGCTGCTCGGCATTAGCAATCATGTAGTTGGGTGGCAAATTTACTAGCATGCAGCAGCCGGATTGCAGACTTCTCCACAGGGTAGGGTCGACGAGGTCGCTACTGGGGCGCCCTGCGGGTCAATAAGCGAGGCGTCTGCTGCCGTGCGGCGGTCACCCGCTGCCGCCGCCGCTAACCGGGTGCGGCAAGCAAAGTAAAAAAAAACACTAGCTGATTCGACAGCCTCTTTTGTACAGCGGAAGAAGAGCCTTTAAGACTATCAGCACCGCTTGCAGCGGCACTGCAGGATCGTCCACAGCAGGATTCGAGCCTACGATCTCGGGGCCGACGTCGTAACCGCCTTACCTAGTGTGCCATCACGACTCACCTAGCCAGATAAAGCAGCAAAATTTGAAGCAAGACCATTAGACAAACGGAGGGACACGGATGTTATTGCTCAGGTCAAAGGATTGCTACGGGGAGAAGCAGGAGAAAGTTTGGCTCCTGCCAGTCGGGCTTGACAAGTTGCCCGGAAAGAAAGGAATGGCGACTATTATTTCGGCGCAGCGACGCGAAGGTGGAGAAGGGAGAAAGCAGAGAGCAGCGATTTCGTGATGCGCCAACAAGCCGCTAAGCAGCGGGTTGCATACAGCGTGCGGCCACTCAGTACTTTCGCAGAAAGAGCGCCAACGCGAGAGAGACCGGTCGGGGTAGACGGCGCCGTGCCGGGCGTGCCGCCGCTTTCCCATCGACCGCTGCGGCTGGGCAGCGCTGGTCGCGGCCTACGGTGACCTACTGACGTTTACATAGTTGACATCGCGGTAAACAGTCTACAGCTGCAAATTTGCTCTAGCGACTTCGAAACTGAAGTCGTTTTCCAGAAGCGCAGAAGAGCCCATAATGCTGCCAGTCCTCGCTGACTGTTATCAAATACCGAGGCGGAGCCGGTGCCTCGAAGCGTGTCTTATGTATCGTAGATGCAGCGACGGTATACGTAGGTATGCTGGCGGCACCAGAACACGGCAGCAATCTATTCGATAGCCACAGAGGGATTCATCTGCATATTGCCAGCCACAGTGTGCACCTCACTGGCTCAAAAGTCCGAGTTCAACTGACTATTTATGTAATTCCATCACTGGATAGCAAGTATTAACTTCCCGACTTTTCCGTAGTCACGAGTGCTGTTCGGCAATTTCTTATGCTTCAAAAGTAGAGACAACGGTTAAATAGTGGTTTCATTTCAACCAAAAAGGACAAAAACAGTCACACTCATGCAATTACCCTATTTAATATTTAAAATACGTCTATGGCCAAAACTCTGTTGCTAAAAACTCAAATTGTTTTAAGAAAACTTATTTTTCGTATGTTAGTACGCCAACAAATTATTTTGAATCAAACTCAGTTAGCTTTTCATAAATACATACAACAGTTCAGTCTTTGATGTATCTAACTTTATTTTTTATAGCAATAGACGGAGTCAAGACATTGTATTGATCAGTTGGTCCATGCATTTTTACGTTGTAATTACTGCTACCTTCGCACCTAATACTATCCAGTAATAATAACTATGGGAATAAAAAGCGCACACACACACACACACACACACACACACACACACACACACACACACACGCACACACGCACGCACATACGCACACACACACACACACACACACACACACACACACAACACACGCAAATAAATATATACATATATACATATTTATTTATGTACGCGTGTGTGTGTGTGTGTGTTTATGTGTGTACTTTGCCTCTTCTGCAGCTAATTTATCGAGCCGAAGGCAAAAAGTACTCGGTGGAAACATACCTCCGGTATCTTCCTCATCCTCTTGTGCACTTAGCATACCTCAAAGAGAATTATTATAGTGTCAACAGCTAGCTGAGTGCCTTGAAGTATGATGTATTCGGCCCATAGGTCAGCGGAGATTTCAAAACGCTAGCATTCCTGATGGGTCGCCTGGGCAGAATTGCCGAGTTTCACCGCAAGCAATAGTCTCCCGCGCTCTCCGTGCGAGAGCTGCTAGGTTCTACGCGGAAGCCAACGATGGACCCCGTAAGGTGCTGATGTATGCACCACGGCATAATGAGTTGGGCCTTCCGAAGCAATTTTTCGCTGCTATAGATAAAGATTCGGCGAAAATTCGGGTACCTTCGCGACTTCTTCCCGAAGCAGCTTGAGGTTAAAGCCGTAGCCGGCGTCTTTTTGGGTCCACAAAGATTATGGGGTACAGTAAATCCGCCAGCTCGCTCTCAAGGCGGCCAATGCAGCTTATATAGGAGCTCCTTCTTTGCTGGGCTTCGCGTCTTCCGTGGCCATTTCGCGGTGGACATCTATGCAGAGCAGGGAGAGACTGCGGGAAAAAACTACGTCAAGAACGTTGACCAGCGGGAGGAAGTTCAAAGTCTATATCCTCGATGCTGGCCAAGATGACTTCAAGAAGAGCGCCAGCTCGACTCGTTGGAGCTTCGAATGCTCCGAACGCTTCCGCTTCTCCGGATTTACTGGACTTTGAGCGCCGCTGCAGAGGACACGATCGCGAGCTCGCTGTGAGTAACTGCATGCGGGAGCTGATTGGCTCGAGCGGCACGGCCACGAGCTGCTGCTGCGGCGTGTGCGTGAGTAGCGCAGCCGCGCCTCCTGGCGGACGCAGCGGCGGCGGCCATTGCTCGGCTTCAGGCGTGCGCGCATTCCATGCGATCGTGTCGCTCTGCGCTGCTCTTGCCGCCTCACAGCTCGGCGATCGTCGCTATTGTTCTCGGCGCTGCCGCGCGGCCTGCGACCGCCCGCGAGGCAGCACTGCAGCAGCGTTGCCGCTCAAACCCGGGGGCTGGGTGGCGAGGCTGGAGGCCTGCGTTGTGAATGCACCGGTGGATGGCTTGGCGGCTGTTTACGTTCATTTGCTCTTGCCCCGGTGGCTTTTACAGGCAGACGAGAGGCAAGCCTCCGAAAGGGCGCTGTGCGCTAGCCGCGAGGAGGCCGCGGCATTGCGGCGGAGATGCACCGCTCTCAAGACCGACCTGGACGGCGTGCGCAGCCTCCTGGCCGCTAGGGAGCAGGAGCATCGGTGACTGATTAAGGCTCTTGGTGTCGCTGGCTCGCGAGGCACTTGCTTGGCAGCTCAGCAGTGCACTGCTCCGAGTTCGCCTTGTAATATATATATATATATATATATATATATATATATACATATTCCGTTCCTAGCAGGTGCAATTGAGCAAACGGTACTAATCTATAATGCTGTCATAATCTGGCAGACGTAGAATTCAGCAGGTTCGCTGCTGAGTCCGCTAATAGACAATAGCTAATAGATGCAGCTCGCGACATATCGTACCTAATATTCTGGCTCTTCTCTTTTAGCCTATATTGGCAGACTTTCACCACCGTCACTTATCGACCTACGCTTTCCTGGCGGCAACGTGGCGCTCCACTTCACAGCGGAAATTAGGTGGCGACCCAGCGCTCAGGCGTTTTCGCGACTATTTAATACCGGCTTATCTCTCTAGCTAAACAATGGATGGCAGACGCTCGTGGCCCATTGGTTAAGGGGCTCGCCTCAAATCGCGGTCAATGTGAATGCGTCTGATGACCGAGATCGTGGGCTCGAGCCCCGCGGCATATGGCAAGCGCCTGAATAGAGATTGATGTCTCTCAGGGTGCCATACAAATGAATTATATGTTTCTACCTAGAAGAGGTTTGTGCCGACGGCAGATTTAAGCGATAACCCAGCCTTGACTTCGCCCGACTCCCTGACCCCGACTCTGAGCCGTTCGCTCTCTCCCATCACGCTATAGAAAGCCTTTACAGGACGACCGTGACCCGAACTCAGTCAGTGGCACTCCAGCAGCTTCACTGAACCCAGTGCTCTCGATGCCGATTGCTCGACGACGCCACGATTGCTCAGCCTATCAAATGGCTCGCACTGTGGCAGCTCCGACTGCCCAACTGGGGCAACCGGTCTCTCGGCGAGCCATGCACAAGAAGCCGGTTTCGTTGGGAAAGCGGTGTGCCCGCACGCTTTCGTCCAGCAATTCCCGTGCCGACAAAGCGGCCCCAGCCACCCGCAAATGGCGCTTTTCTGATCAAGTTTCCAGCGGGCTAGATCTGAGTTCGTCACGCTCAGCCAGCAGTGTCGCACGCATGGGCCGCTCGCTCACGCGCGCGCGCGCCGAAACACGCACGCGCGCACAACATTGCCGCCAATCGGTGTTTACGTGCAGCAAATGGCTTCCGCTAGGCCGCTGTCCATAAGCCAGGCCAGGCAGGCATGTGCTAAGCCTGTTCTTAAGGCACCAGCCAGTGGCAACGATTCCGCCAGGCTTCTAGGAAGGGGCGTACAAATAGCCTTTAGCCTCTAGAGAAATTACGACGTCTGGTTCGCTATTTGGGAGCGTGCACTATTTTTTAATGTCTCCGCCTGCTGACTTAGCTGCTGCAGCCGGCAGGCGGAACTACTGCAGACGGCCGGAAAGCGGCGCGGCGGCGGCTCGACGAGCAGCTCCGCTTCGCGCGCTATGAATATAAATGGTTCGGCTAGACGCGAGGTCGTCCACGAGCCGATAACTCCATTAACAAGGAAATGCAAGCACGCGCCGTGTCAGGAATGTGGCGGCAGGGGGCCTCGACTTGTTTCGGCCTCTCGCTTCTCGGAACTTTTGCCATTGACGGGAGCGAGCTGTCGGCTACTTTTCGGGTGCGCGCGCGAAATGCTGCGCAGCGATTGCTTAGGCGATGAAAAGCGAGTATTTCCAAAGCCCGTGCTTATCTAAAAAGATAAATCATTGGAAGCCTTCCGGCTCGGGCGCTGAACTGTCCTGTAGACATTTATAGCGGGCCTTTGCCATTCGTCCGTCCTTCGTGTGCATATGCCGGCTTACAATGTGCCTGCCGCTTGCGAATGTAACCGCTAATAATTTCTTTAAGCTTCTTATACATCATCTGTAACGTGCCTAGACAGAGATTCAATTCCCTGAGGGCGCAATACAAATGTATTTTTATAATTATTATTGTTATTATTATTATTATAGACGGGAGTAGAGTGGTGCTGAGTCTCATTCCAACTTGGTGAGCCGTGATGGCACACTGGGTTTGGCGGTTGCTTTCATGACCTCTCTCCCGAGGTCGTGGGTTCGATTCCTGTGGTGGGCGATCCTTTATCGCCACTGCAAGCGGTGTGATAGCCATAAGGGGTCTTCTGTCGCTATATAAAAAGAGGCTGTTTAAGCAGCTAGGATTTATTTTATTTATTTAACAAGCTGTTACGTACTCTACAAATAAACGTGGTATTTTTGCAGGTCTGAGTGAATGCTGAATACTGAGAGGCCCAGAGCCAGAGCTGGCAGCAGCTGGCTAGCCACTTTACTCCTCGACCCGGGCTACGGCGGAGCATAGCCAAACCTGGCGCACTCTCGGCGCCCACTAGAATGAGCTAGCGAGCGCTTGTCACTTCGACTAATACAAATAGTGTAGTTCCCTTGTTGTGGCAGGTACGGGCACTGGCTGAGCCCTTGATTGGAATCGGTCCAAGTAAAAAAGAGCCCGGAAACAGATCGCCACAACACCGACTCCGGTGCTTCACTGTCTAGAATTTTTCTAAAATAGAGCCAGCAGGGCTGTAGTTCAAGGATGTGCAGTTAAGCGTACCTTAATTCAATTAGCTTCAATTTATTCTTACTTTCAGGGTGCAAAATCAGTGTTGGACCGTATGCTGCAGTAGAATCGCAACCTCAAGGGCTGCATAGGGATCGTGCATGCTACGGTTGATTGTTAATAAAACGACGACAGTAAACATAAGAATGATCTAGCACACGTCATGCGTTGCTGTTAGTGAATTTCTACAATTTGGCTGCAGACCCCGGCCAACAGAAAGAGATATGCAGTAGATAGATGCTTATGATGTTATCAGATGGTTATGGGTATGCCCATCTGAAAAATGTCGTGAGCCGACATATCGCATACAGTGGGCAATCTTTGTAACCGAAATACCTAGCACCGAAGAGCTTTATAACGAAGCAATACATTTTCATTCTTTTTACGCAAGTCAACTCCAAGGAGCTGCAGTATCTCTTACACAACTGCACGCCTCAAGCAACTGAATCGCGCTCAGCCGTTAGAATGTATTCTGCATTCGGCAGAGCAGTCAGGGCCACTTGCCAAGTTGAGCTACTCTTTTTTCGCAGTCCACAAAGCAATAGCATGTGCGATTTCTTAGGCAAAGCAGTGGTTGACGATAGGTGAGCTGCGAAAATAGCCGTGCTGGTTGTCATGATGGACACGGCAACGAATCATTCTAGAGTGCCTGTCGGCTCGCTCGTACCTCTCTGTGGCACCGCCGTGCCATCGTTTACGTCCAGTCTTACGTGGATGAATTCGAGGTATAGGTGCCAATATAAAGCGGTCATCCAGAAAGTCTTCAAAATAAGTGCGCCGTATGAATACGTTTTAGGTCCATTTCTTTCTACAATACGATACACCTTAGGTATCGAGGTAGACGAACATTTTCTCCAGTTCTACTGGCTTCCAGCAAGAGATAATGGCACTTAGCGTATGTCCATATGGCACTTAGCACATGTGTCCGCATCTTGAAAGGTCGTAACTGATTATCAAGCCCACGCTTCTCCGCGTACATGTGGTCTAGTTTCTAATTTCCGCAAATGAAATGACAAAAGACTCCATCGTTGAGTTCAGACATCAGCGGAATGCAGCAAACTTTGGTACGGTTGCTCACGCTGGGCGTAGCTGGAATAAATTTAAAGAGTCTGGAAAGCAGATACAAGAAGCAGTCATTTCTGTAATATAGCACGGTGTATGGGATAAAGGTGACATGAGACACCACCGTTCCATCATCTCGCCAGAACTTTTGAATGCGGGTATGACGGATGCAGTAAAGATGGTTCTTTTTCAACTTCAACGGTCAAAAAAGCAATGTCCCGATGCTGCACCCGGGGCCGGAGGCGAAAGCACAAGGAAAACAACCGTGAAGAGATAGCACACACCTTGGTGAATTCAGCGATTCAACGTTGTGACTGACCACTGGTGATCTTAAAATGCAGTAAGGCCGAAGGTCACCTGCCGTAGGACTGAGATTGGAAACTCTTTACTCTGAGGAGAACGATCGCACAATCTTCTGGTTCTTTTGGCCAGTGAACCACTAACTCGACGATCAAACTCTGATCTGCTGCTCTCAACATAGGGCGAAAAGGTTCGATTTTAAGGAACCACTTAGGTTATCGACCTATATTTCTGCAATGCACCTGCATGCAACTTCAAGTTTTGATTCACGATAGCGTTTCCTTTGCAGCAAATGTAAAGCGCCTAGAAAGAAATTGAATTCTCTGAGGGCACTTTATCGAGCGTGTTATTATTCTTAATATTGTAAAATTACGTACTGAGCTGCAATAATTGTCTGCTCTGCTAGAGAACGAATAAAGCAACAGCAGAGACATGTCTAAATGCAGAGGCAACAGCTGGTTTGCTTAGCAGCAATCGAGGAAGTAATAAATCTGTATCGAATTAAGCCTTGGAATTTTTCTCACAACAGATACATTCAATAGCTACAATCTTCGCTTCGAGTGCTTTCGCTTGCTGACCGTCAATGTTACCGGCCACACATGTAAATCCACGATATTCGATGGAGCCGAGATGCTGGCCTACGTTCGTGTGGCCATTCAAGCTGGACGTCGGCATGGTGAGGACCAGTGAGTCTATCAAAGAGGGCCTGGCAACGCAGAAAGATCGCTCGATTAGGCTGAAAAATATATTGCGAAATGCTCCCGTCCCTTAATGCCGATATGTGACTCGACGAGGGTGGCGTAGGGGCTGGCAGGCAGTGGCATCCTCTCTGTAGCGATCCTCCGTGAAGTTGAAGGCCGTGAGTTCGAGGCTGCACGGACAGCCCTTTCTGAGGCAGTGAGGGAAGTGGCTGCTTGTCAACTAGCGCACCCAGCTAACCACACTGCCAAAGAGGAGGCTTGCACATGAGGAGGCACAGTTTGCTCTACGGGGGGGGGGAGGGAGGGAGCTACGCTAGCTTCTGTGAGAGAAGAGCAGCCTCAGGATTAAGCTGCTTGGTGAAACGTTAGCAATTATCCTGCCACAAACCATGCAGTACAACGACACATCCAAGGAGTGATAGCATGCCGCCTCACCCATTTCCTTTTTTCGTTCCATCTTAGGTAAAGTGCCCAGAACGAGTTTTTCTTTGTCTTAGAGTGGCTACACACACGTCCTATTATTGCTGTTAATATCATTACTCCTCCTTCCGGCAGGTGAAAGCTTGCGATGAACATAATGAAGGGGTGGCCTGTCGGCTGTCCTGGTTTCTACTTGGAGAGCATTTCATCCATTGATGCTGCAGGTGCAGCATGGAAGGCGTCAGGATACAGAGTAGCAGCAGGATGTAGATACCACCTGCTGTGTTCACGGAGAACTGCTTACCCGTGAGCACAGGGTGTTACCCACTTCCGGCAACTGAGCTCGACGACTTGGACCCCAATCGGCTTGGTTTCTATTTGCTTCGGCCCAGGCCTCAAACGCTTGGCCTCTCTTGAAAGTGTTGATCTGAGCATCTAGAGGCCATGCACCCCAAGCAGATAGATTGCTTAGCTAAACAACAGGTCAGCTCAGGGTGAGACAGTAAGCAAGTCTAATTGATCTGATCTGACTCAGCAACTGCTGGTGCTGAAGCCGCAGCTGTTGCTGCAGAAGCTGCTGGTGCTGCTAGACAAAGCTCCAGGTTAAGAATCAAATCTTGGCTGACTGCAGCAGAGCGATTGGCTGCAGCTCGGGCTTGCTGCAGAGCTGTAGGCATCTCCCTGCAATATCCCAGTTCAACAGGCAGTCTCAAGTCGAGTAATTACAGTAGCTGCTGGTGGATGCCTGCCGACATGCATGATTGGTCACGGCCTGCTTTGCAGGTTTCGCATGAAAGCACCATGTTTCTGCCTGCTAGCCTAGCAGATGGTGTAGCAGCTACGGTCGACTGTTGCCAGGCGAGATTGTGTGCCATGCCATCTCGGCTGTGCACTTCGGTGGAGATCAAGCAGTCGTCGGCAACGACATTGTACTAGCGAGGAGGAGTAGGAGGAGGAGGAGGCAGCAGATCTGCAGATCTCTCTCTCTCTCTCTCTCTCTCTCTCTCTCTCTCTCTCTCTCTCTCTCTCTCTCTCTCTCTCTCTCTCTCTCTCTCTCTCTCTCTCTCTCTCTCTCTCTCTCTCTCTCTCTCTCTCTCTCTCTCTCTCTCTCTGTCTAACTCTGTCTGTCTGTCTCTCTCTGTATCTTGTCTCTCTGTGTGTCTATCTCTGTCTGTCTCTCTGTCTGTCTGTCTGTCTCTCTGTCAGTTTCTGTCTGTCTGTC
>WPIO01000032.1:2367500-2420000 GCA_009760855.2 Cristatella mucedo | reverse complement strand
TGCATAGCACCCTCAGAGAACCTAATCTCTTTCTACACACTTTACATTTTGTGTAAAGGAAGCATGATCGAATGGTTAGTGGTAGCATGCTCAATGACAACAAGCATAACATGGTTAAGAGGTGACATGCACAGGGCCATCATGCAAATATGGTTAGTGGCAGCATGCACAGTGTTAGCATGCATAAGCACACAAAGAATTAATCACACGGATCCATTAAATGCTGCGATAAATGTGTTTTAGCTTCTTTTTAAATGTCAAGTCAGTCGGAAGTAAGTTTCAGGCTTTGGGAGCAGACGAACTAAAGGCACACTCTCCAAAAGATTTGAGGTTTGTATGAGATAGAGGTAAACACTTGCATTCCGAAAAGCAGGTGTTACGATGCTTGTCCTGGTGGTGGAGTAGATCTGATAGGTAGGTTGGAGCCAAAGAATGAAGGGACCTAAAAGTGAGTGACAGAACCTTGAAGTCGATGCATTGCTTGACGGGGAGCCACTGAAGGTCAGCAAAAAGAGGTGCGATTTGGCAGTTGTGACGCTCACGACAGATAAGCCTAGCTTTAGGGTTTTGCACCAATTGCAAGGGCCTGATTGCACAGGCCGGTAGACCAGCAATAAGTCATGCAACAAGGGAGTTGAGAGAATTCGACATGATATAGGGCTGGGATGGATCAAAGCAAAGGTATAACTGACGTCATCTGCATAGCAGTGAAAGCCTATGTTGTGCCTGTCAATCACATCGGCAAGAGGGAGAGAATAAACCGTGAAAAGAACCAGACCAAGTACACAGCCCTGAGGTATTCCATACATCAGTCGTTCCTCGAATGTTTTTCTATTCACATCAATACTCCAGAGTCTCCCACTGAGATGGGCTTAAAACATTGCAGTGTAGTACCAGTGATGCCCAGGCGAGATGAGAAGCACTCGAGAATATTACTTAAGAGTCTTGTGAGAGATTGATGGACTGTATGCCATGGCAAATAAGAGAAGTAATTACAAATCGTGAAGGCCCGACCTCCTATAAAATTATTTTCTGTCTCGATAACTAACATAACCTGTCAATCACATATATGCTATATAGTTTACAGTGAGCTGAAATCGATTATCTAGTGTTTCGAAGTAAAAAGCCATTTCCTGGCATCAGGTGGGAATCACCATGCTGAGTGACACCAGACTTTTGAGAATGCGTGTATAGTTTGAAGAATGTGTTCATAGGAGCATGCTACAAAATTTGATACGATCCAATGGAAAGAAAACACAGACAACCAAGCAAGGGTGGCAGTACTACTACATCTTGAGTACACAAAATCAATTAGCATAGCACCAACTGTACTGAAAACAGAGCTTGCTTAGTGAGGAGGCAATATTTGTAAAAATTGAGGCACTGCAGGCTAAACTAAGACAAAATGTACGAGCGTGTGGGTCGCTTGAAATATGCATCGCGTGCAGCATATCTGAAGAGAGGGTCCTGTAGTGTCAAGCCTACTATTCGTGACGATCTGTACAGGCAGACATGAGTGTAGTGGAGCTGACTTGACTATTTAGGAATAGCCGAATGGTAAGCAGACTCTGCAAGAAAGGTGCACTGGCTCTGTGCTTCCATTTCTAGCGAAGGTAGTAACAGCTGCAAGTCAGCATAAATTAGCTGCAATTGGTCACAACAATCAAGTGGTCACTAGCACAACGAACATAAAAACTGGGGAGCCAATATAGGTGTTTTGACTATTTTCGCTAAACCAACTTGAAACAGCTATATATTTAATCTTGGCGTCAGCACACACGGCAGCAGTTATAAACTTAAAACATCTGCGGACAGTGGCTGCCGAATAAATTCATAATTCCCTAGCCACACTGCATCCTCGACTGATGTGGATAAAGTGACAAGTAACCCTGCCCAATAAGCTTTAAAATGAACACAGGATTAATCAGTATGGATTTCTCTCTGTCTATATAGGGAGCCGGCGAATCCCCCTCCCCTATAAAACACAAGGCACATTCTTGCAACCGTTGCCCCCTGAGAATCACGATGCGTACCGCACGGATAAAATTCGGGACTGTATCTGAGGTCTTAGAAAGCACAAGTAAAATTAGATTTTGGGGTCTTACCTTCGAGTCACGAGAGCATGAGCGAGCCTTTTCGAGCGTTGCGACCCGACGTTGGCAGCTCACAAGTTTGGAGAAAAGGTAGTCTTCTGCAGTTGGAGAGAACGCAGCAATAGCAGACTTAGCTGGTATTCACAGTAGAGATGTTGCATGATCAAACTATCTTCAAAATAGTATCAGAATCCGCCTCAAATACGCTCTAACTTTCTCCGATCAGCTTAAGCCAGCAGAGGCCAAATACACAAGTGTCAGAAGGGAAACCTCGCAATGTCTACAGAGGAGAGTTCTGACGTCAAATAATTGCCTTAAAATGTGGTAAACTTTACAGCCGTTGACAAGTTGGCACTTTCTCAGTCGTTAAGTGTGGTAGTGATAGGTCCAGAAAGGGAATAGAGGAAGCGGTTCACTCTGCCTCCGAACGACTTTTTCTTCAGACACAGTGAGTCCATTTCCAAAAAAAAGAAATATACCTCATCCGCCCGGAAGTCTATAGCCTCGGCCCTCCTTCCGCTAACCATTGGACTTTGCCTAATCTTGCGATTCTTAGGCATTTTCGCATATTTTATACTCAAGGCTGGTTAAGCGTGTCGAAAACTACTTAGTTTTCTATCTTGCCTAACCATCAAAGCGATTCAACGAAATATGACTTTCACAAAGGAAATAAAAGTATAAAGCCTTTATCAAGAAAGCTGCGAAGCCGGAAATAAAACATCATAAAATCAGTAAACGATACTCTATATCGGCGTTCACACTATCTTTTAACTATGAATAAGCCCGGGTTATAACAGTGCCAGCGATACATAGCCTAGAACTAGCAAGGATGAGACCCTGCTCAGACCAACATTGAATATTATGTCAATGTAAACCAGAAGTAGAGCAGTTTCTATGTCATTAGGCGAGGCAGTTTCTTTGAGAATGCTTTTTTTATTAAACCTGATTGAAACTTTATAGTTGAACCTGATGATTTGGTATGATTGTTTAGCTACTAGGCCACCATTCATTCAAGAGCCTTGGATAAGAATGATCGCCTTGAAGGTACACTAGACAAAAGTTATTTCAGTACGTATGTACTCAAGTATGACTCAGTAACGTAGAGAGGCTGCCCTTTGATATGGCCACCCGGCTGAGGGTCACCCGGCTAGGCCAGGCCTGCTGTTCTACTTGAGGCAGAATGGGCGATGATGCCGATGGACGTTGATAGTCAGTTAGGCAAAGCTCGTGCATTCGAAACGTGAAATCAGGTACGGAATGATCCCTCAATTACTACTCGCATCCCGAGTGAGTATGACAATGCTTTCTAACTAGGAAGCCCACGAGAAACCGGCTATTCGGTCCCTTGAAATTAAGAGAGTGCCCTTAGGTAATGCGTGTGTATTCCGCGGTTCCGTGTAATAAGTCGTTCTAAGGACCCCCTGAGAGGGAGACCTGGGTGAGCTGAGGGGTCGCGAGTATGAGCTCCGTTAGCAGGTCACTCGGTACCTCAGATGATTGCGCTGGAATTCTGAGATAGCAGCAGCCACTGTCCAATATTGGTTCGGGTAGCGGTATTCGCTTTTTTCATTCTGGATTGCTTGCATCGATGCTAATCCGCGTAGCCTTGATGTCCCTAAAGCTTCCCAGTACGGAGGCGTAGTAAGAACTTTTGGGCCTGAGAACAAAGCTACAAAATATGGTTACCCCTTCCCCGTTTCAAAAATTGCTGCAGAATAGCTCCACCATAGTACAGATACAAAAAACACGCTAATATGCATATCGAGTCGAGAAAGTTTTTTTTAATGTAGTGCAGGTACAAGGTAGCCATCACAGCTTTAAATTTGGTGGTTTTTATTGGCCTCGAACGTGGCAAACGGATCTATTGTAGTTTTAAACTAAATATTTTCCAGTGGTTCTTTCTCTATGCTTGATAAGGTCAAATCAGGGAGTTGATCTTGCCCCATTGATGCTCTAAGATAAGACAGAATTATCTACAGCATTTGGTTGGTCTTTGTGATTTGCTCTTCGTGTACACGTACCTGCTTACACTATGCCTACTGTTTGCGAATGTACCAACAATCTTTTGTTAATGCTTGCATGTCTTTGTGGCGTCTATTGGTGTTTATTGGCACAGGTCTTCTCAAAGTCTTGACAACTTAATCTCAGGAGAGTAGAGGTCACAAGAGGCGTCTTTGAAGATCATCTTTGGATCCTGCAGTCATTTTTGAACGCGGTCAATCTTCCATAAGATGCTGTACCAAAATGGCCACAGAGCCAAAAATCTAAAGTTCAAAATAGAATGTAGGAGACTGCCTGCTTCACTTCTTGTTTCGAGTGCTTCACTGGCGTTCTCAAACAGTTGCCCCAAAATACCTACAATTCTGTTCAGTCCATCATTTATAGCCTTCACAAACTTCACTCTAGCACTCCACGTTGCTGTAGTGTCACGTTTGACAGTAACGGGTAAGCCTCTGTTCAGTTCGTCCCACCTCAGAGTATTTCTTGAAAAGAATAAGTAGGTGCTCTCTATTGTTCCAAAAAGGTAATGACAACGGAATCTATGACTTGCAGCATGAACTCCTGCTACGTTCAGCATGAGGTTATCGCAGTTTACAGAAATTGCTTTCACATTTATTAACAGTATTCTCTTTGGACACCTGACAAGTGGCCAGAAATTTCTGCTGCGTTGTCGCAGCACAGCCAATTAAGTAAGCCTAGCTTGTCTGGCCTTACAGTGTGTCGGTGCTTAGTCACGGCACGCTAGCTCACCCTTGTTGCAGCGTACCAGGTCGGGTTCGCCCATGCTGTGACGCAGCTCACCTGTGGCAGGCAGGATGGGGCCAGCGGACGAGTAGGGTAACTGGAAAGCGGACGAAGGGTTGAACGGCCTGTGGTTGTTGTGCTGCGAGCGCCAGCCGAAGAGACTCTTGTGGTTAGAGCCCCTCGGCGGTGTTTCCGCGTCGTCGCATAAAATAAATAAATAAATACTAGCTGATTTAACAGCCTCTTTTTGTATAGCGACAGAAGAACCTTTACGGCTATCACCACCGCTTGCAGTGGCAATAGAGGATCGCCCACCGCAGGATTCGAACTCACGACCTCGGGGCCGAGGTCGGGAAAAGCAAGCGCCTTACCTAATGAGCCATTACGGCTCACCAAGGTGCCGTCAGAGCGTCAAGCCATAGCCTGATCTAAGTCTGTAAACATGGTTAACTGGCTCAGCCACCAATAGTCAAGTCAATTGTAACAAGGACTTACTTAAAATAAAGGTTGGTGCTCTCATATAAAAAAAGTTTAAAAAATATGCACAATCCATTTTGCTTTTGGCGTCCATTCGGCCTTGGCGCCCAGGGATAACTGCCGCCCCTACCCACCCCTTGCTACGCCTCTGCCCCAGTAGTACAGCCTAGTTCCCAAGTTATTTTTTCGTGCATCGTGTTTCCTTTGCAGCAAAGGTAATGCGCTTAGAAAGAGATTGCGTTCTCTGAGGGCGCTTTATCGTGCGTATTACTATTGTTATTATTATTATTGTTACAAGTGACTTTGTTATAACGTGATTAATCCAATGGCTCTTCATATAGCGCTCCCCTGTATTTACTACGTAGCGGCGTAGCGAGGGCGGGGAAAGTCGAGCAGGTAGTAGCCTACCTCGCAGTCCCAGTTGAAATTCTGATCTAGGGTTAGCCTTTTAATTAATGGCCTAACGACAGCTATTTTAAGAGGGGCGTGGACTTCACGGGTGACTGGGAAATATCTTCAATATTTGCCAGGGAGAGCGGCGACTGATCTACGCACCTCAAAATGAAAACTTTTGAGACATGGCGAATGGTAATGGCATAGGTCATTTTAGCTTGCGAGGCAAATTTAGCGATGGGGAGGCAAATTTGGCGACGCGTGCAATCGAGACAGACACAAACGAGGAAGGAGTGGACGAGCAGAGCTATACTGGGGTGCAGTCCGTCAGGGACGGCAGTGAGGGAATGAAGTTCTTATTCCGTTCTACCTTTCAAAACATTTACTCTCAGATGGGTAACCGACCGGACCAATGAGCATCGGGCTTATTTGAGACAGATTAAGATGTGGAGCATCGGGCTTATTTGAGACAGATTAAGATGTGGAGCATTGGGCTTATTTGAGACAGATTAAGATGTGGTTGACACTGGACCTTCACACTTTTGCGTATTTGACCTGTTGTGATTCTACTAGTCCCCTCTAATATATGCGCTTCGCCAATGAGCATTTCAGGACTGTGCACCTTCAGTGCGAAACTGAAATTATTTCTCTGAAGGGTCGAAAGTCCGTTTTCATTTAAGGCTAGGGCTATAATAAACTATAATAAACGCTATATATATATATAATATATAATAAAAGCTATAATAAACCAGCTAGGCACTGCACTCGCCGGGCGCTGCTTAGGGGTCTCATAACGAGGCTACCTATTTCTTTTTTGATGGGCAAAACAGGGATTCCGGGTGACACGCCATCGGGGCGTAGTGTAGGGGTCTTCAAAACAAGAAGTATAACCTATTTTTTAAAGGGAGCTCAACAGCCTGTCCCGTCGGTGCACCTTCCTTCTCCTCGCCCACTACGCTCCGCAGTGTGGTATTAGTATTGATTGATAGTAGATACTGTACTGTATCTATTTCTCTATTAGTACTGTATCTATAAGTGCTGTATCAATTAGTGCCGTATCTGTTAGTACTGTATATATTAGTGCTGTATCTATTAGTGCTGTATCTATTAGTGATATATCTATTAGTACTGTATTAATTAGTGCTGTATCTTTTAGTGCTGTATCTATTAGTGCTGTATCTATTAGTGCTGTATCTATTAGTGCTGTATCTATTAGTGCTGTATCTATTAGTATTGTATCTATTAGAGCTGCATCTATTAGTACTGTATCTATTAGTGCTGCATCTATTAGTACTGTATCTATTAGTGCTGCATCTATTAGTGATGTATCTATTAGTGATGTATCTATTAGTGATGCATCTATTAGTGCTGGCAACAGCGCTTACATGGAAGTTTAGGACGCGTATCGAGAGGCCCCCTTGGCGAGCGCCGGTTTTTAGTGGATCGCTTGTAACGAGTAGTAGTAGTTTTATCTGGATAACTCGCAACGCGAAATTAATCATCAAGTATTTACTTTAAATATTATACGATAAGAAGGTGTGACTTACAGGCACTACCTACTCAGCAAGTCGTCAAAGACCTCAGCACTCAGCTGCACTTTGTTCCTGGTTACACTAGCCTGACGCTGCAGTTCGGCGAGGTGAGCAAAACCATTTCAATGAGCTGCTAAAGTAAACTGCTAATTGGAATTTTTAATACCCACTTGATGATAGGTTGTCATTAACGTTTATCGGGAATAAAGTTTTCAATGTCAGTCACTGATATTTATGAATTGCTTCTTTGGGTTAACATGGTGAAAGGAAGACAGCCTTTCGCTGAAGCAATTCTTGAATGAATGCCAGCTATACAGGGATCAAAAGTGATGACTAATTGTTGAGGCGGTCTTCCGAATGAAACCTCTCGAGTCAGATAATAAAAGGGTATAGCCAAAGTGAGCACTCGAATTTAGTCTTGCAAGGGTCAATAATATTGACCAGCGCAGTTGATACTGAAGGTATTAGAGATAAAAAACTGATTGTCACCTCCAGAAAATTCATAGCCAAAGCCACGGACTCTCAGTATGACGTTGAAAACGCTTTTATGAAGACAGGTCTCGGGTTACGACCTAATTCATTCACGGACCAAGTTTATAACCAAGTAATTCGTAATATGGATCGTAATTTCCCATTCGGCACAGTGGGAACATTTTTAATTTGTTTTCGAGCAAGGAAAAAGTAAAATAAAATTATTACCGTATCAAAATAAGAAAAAACCCAGCTCAAACTTTGACAGTTTCAAACTGTCTGAAACAAATGAAAAGAAGAATTGAGAACCAAAGGAAGACTAACATGAAATACATTTAAATCATAACTGCGAAAACCATTGCTAGCAACAAACACACTAAACGACACTTTAAAATGCAAAAAACACTAAAGCACAAATATTAGAAAACAGTAAACTTCTTTTTTCACTTTTCTGTTGGCTAAACAACAATAGGCGGCCATTTATTTGCTTCCAGATTTGATTTTTCATGAGCAAGCGAACGCTCGCAAACGAATGGTCGCAAGCGAACGCTGTTTCGCTCCGCTGCCAGGAATGGCCAGTCTAGGTGGTGAGCCGTGATGGCACACTAGGTGAGGCGGTTGATCTCACGACGTCGGTCCCGAGGTCGTGGGTTCGATTCCTGCGGTGGGCGATCCTTTATCGCCACTGCAAGCGGTGGTGATAGCCGTAAAGGCTCTTCTGTCGCTATACAAAAAGAGGCTGTTTAATCAGCTAGGATTTTTTTTAGGTGACTTAGCAGGCCAGCGGTCGTAACTCGGAAGCAAATCTTGTCCATGAATTTACTTGGATATTTCGTCTCGTGGAAGGTCTCCACTCAGATTACAGAGAAGCATGGATTTTCGTCACTTGTTGCGAAGGCTTTAGCCTACTCCATGAGACAATTGCAGTGTAATCGCACCTCGATAGCCCTTTCGAGACTTAATTTAGCGTTCGATTTAACCTATGGCAGCTGATCCGTTCTAAGGCTTTGTTACGCTCGAATACTTGGGGTAATTGCTTCAAACCCGCAGGGTGCGGTTAATAATTTGAATTGGATTCGTAACACAAGTGAGTTTTTCCGACAACCAGAATGATCACATCCCGGAATATTTATTACAAGAAGCGTTGGCAGGTTCATTAGTATAGGTGTTGGTAACCCGAAACCCCAATTTACATAGAAAACAGTAACGAATAAGGTTTCTAAAAAAAGTCACCTTTGAAAACAGCTGTTCACGGTTTTCGATTTTCAAAAAACAGTTGTTAACAGCCGTTTTTAGTTTTTTCTCCATTTTCTCACTAATTTTACAGTCAATAGCTTATTTTGCAATTGATATCGTTTTATCATATAACTTCGTGATATCTAGCTGAGGTAAAAAAGCTCGTGCGCCATGTTAAAATAAATATTTCAATACTAATTTTGGGAAATAATAGTTTAATTAATTTAATAATAATTAAATGAAAAACATTGCGCACGAACTTTTACCTCAACCTTTTAAGTTCAAAATTAATACGTTTTTACTTCTTATGATAATATTTGAAGAATAGAAGTAAAATAAAAACTTTTCTGAGAGACGCGATCTTAGTTTTGTACAGAAATTCGTACAGACCGAAAAACTCTTTTAATGTTCGTTGATGTCGGTTTAATGGATGTAATTGCGGCGTACAATTTCTGGAGATTTTCAGTGCGTTGGCCAGATTTCCTAAGGGGCGTGAATTCGGTCTTGAACCATTTAATTAATGATCCATATTTTTGAAGCAACAAATTCAATTCATCTTGAGAAGACATTTTCACAATTTCAGCATCATTTGACGATTGTTTGACGACATGTTCTAAACCGTTGACTCGAGATAGGCGAGACTCTAGGTTTCCTGCGAAATTTAGCGTATTTTTGATAGGGCGGCAGATGAATCTCCGAGACTTCACGAGAGGTTCGTGACATCCTTGTTCTATCGCTCTTTAACGCGAAACTTCTAATTTTCTATGAGACTTCACGAGAGGTTCGTGACATCCTTGTTCTATCGCTCTTTAACGCGAAACTTCTAATTTTCTATGAGCTTGGTACTAATCTGCTTATTCAGATTAGAGAGCTTGTTGAGTATGAATTCTAAACTTTTGTCAGCACTCATCAATGTCCTGTCTTCTCGACTTAAATTCTCAACAGCCATAAAGTTTCAAGTATTTATTACCCTCTTTAGATTCCGGGTGTCAAAATCCAATGTCTCAATTATCTTCAGTGCCTTGAATTTATTTAGTTAGTGTCTCTCGGATGACGACTTCTGTCTTTCAAAGCGGCTCTAACATTGTTGGGATGGAGTTGCAGCACGTCTTTACGTTAATGCGCAATTAAATCTTGCATCCGAACTTGACTTTTACTTCGGATTGAAAGACATTATTCCGAACAGTTGGTTTTTGGTGAATTTGACCAGCTTTGAGTGATTTTGTGAGCAGATAATATCAAATCGATGTCTCTTTTAAACGTATCACCACTGATCACTTCCAAGTCCGTGCCTACTTCAAAATTGTTCATCAATATCGTCACTATCCAGGTTAAAGTCGTCCGTCTCAGTACTCTTCTCGTACAACGCGTCACATACTTCAAGGTGCAGACCATGGTTTAAGCAGAATTATCCGATGACATGATGTGGTTAATGCATTTCTTATTTACTGCAGCGCCGTCCTAAGGAGATCCCACCAAAACCCCTCCATTTTTATTCCAAAAACGCTCAAATTCTCTCATCGATTCGACCTTGCTAAGAGCAGTGTACGAACCAAATATGCAAACAAGACTCATCTTATTTATCTCCGTTTCTGAATGTTGACTCCGAAGAATCAACGTCCTCTCACGGCAGTGTATTTATCAACAGTCATGCTAAACTTTACTCCTTTCATGAGTTTTAAATAGAATATTCTCCGTTCATTACAAACGAACCAAGAATATTTTGCTTTAGAGAAACCCTTTAGAGTCACCTGAAGGGTGACTGACGGTGATGTAATAGATGAGAACTGACCGCAGTAGGACGCGAACTAGACGAGGTACGGCAAATGTGATTTTAATTAGGCATGAGCATAGCTGATATACACATTGGTTCTCAATCGTAGATTTTATTAATAGGTGGTAGGTTGATGATGAATTTATTTTCTGTTATCGACCAGATAGTTCCACCAGTGAGGATTTCTGACAAGTGCTTAAGGCCAGCAGCAACAGACTACGAATGATTAGGTCTCATGTTGTCTCCAGAATTCCTGTGCTGGGCCTTTTCCTGCTATCCACCGCAAAACGTCCCAGCCGCACGAACAGTGATATCGGGACCAGTCGAAGAGTATGCAAAAAGGCAGACGGCTGCCCACACCTCGCTTGGCACGGGCTGCCAACGTGCGACATTTGTGTCTACTAACCATATCTATAATCGAAGACACAAGGAGCTCATGCTCGTTGACCAGGAGACGCCGCCGGCAGGTTTGTAGTACTCGCAGCAAATCCAAAATACTGTTAAGTACAGCCAGTTCTCAGATCTGCTCGATTTGGTCTCATTTTAGTGAAAATATCCATAAGCACTTTTTCCATTAGGTTGAATACTTACCACTGAACGAAGAAACAAAATTGGCTTCAATATTTCGTGGAGAGAGTAGAACCAGCGTGGTCCAGGTGACTTTGATAAGTTACCGAAGACGATAACAAGATTACTATGCTGCGGTGTTTGTTACTGTATACTTAGTTTACAACCTCGACTAGGCGTTTGTGTATTAGCATAGACTGGTCAGGTCTTGAAGCATAGCACAGCTAACTATAAAAGCACAAACCTTGAGTGGAGCTGCTGGTACTTACCTAACTAAGGGTGTATACAAAGAGTGCCACTGCCAACATATGTACTGGCCATCTCTGTACAGGAAAAACCAGGTTCACAAAAGTAGAATACGGCATGCACCGCTTAAGTACGGTGCTTTTCTACAGAGCTGCGCCTAAAGTCTGCAAAAGCGACAACAGTATTGACGGATTTACCCAAGCTACATGCATATAGATACAGTCTTTGCGAGTAGTTTTTGTTAATTACTGAGCTGCATGCAGTCTAAATTGTGCGACAGAATCTCACAACAACGAGATCAGAGAGTAAAACGAAAGAATGCTTGATCTACTGTTGAATGCTAGGGCTGCTCGCGCTGTTGAAGCAAAGGTAGTAATTCGCTGAATTCTGTCAGAGCATGACCATTGAGTTGGACTTCCTCGGGAGCCCGGCTTCGACCCTCTATCAGATAGGCTCGGATTCCAATCTTCCTAGGGGCGACGTAGTCAAGTTGGTAGCTGTCGCCGACATGAACTGCTTCATTGGGAGTGCATTGACTTAATGCCAAAGCTTTAAGAAAAATCATGGGCGATGGCTTAGCATGGCCCACCTCGGCCGAGGTCAGCACAAAGTCAAACAGGTGGCTAAGATGGACATCATCGAGGATGTCATGCAGTCGCTGATCATTGTTCGATATGACACCAATTTTAATGTTCTCGATGTTTCGAATCGTCTGGAGAGTGTCACACACATGTGGCATAACCTCCCAGGCAGAGCGAGTCCCAAACACTTTGTAAATTTCTTCAAACAGCAGCTCGAAAACGTCACTGCCGACTGCAGGCCTTTGAGAAGCAAAGACGTGCTTCACCACACGACGCCACCACTCTTTGCTCTATAAGGAGAGGCTGTGAAACAGCGTTTGCTATAGAAAAAGCAGCAGCAGTAAGGCCACACCAAGCACGAGTGCTCTGAAAGGTTCAGCACACCTGGGATTGAGGGGGCGATCGCCACGGCATGCCGGGCATTAATCAATCATAAGTTCTTTAGCTAAGGTATGATCTGAGTAAATGTAAAGCAAGTAGCAAGCAGGACTAATTCAGTTCAGCGATATTAGTTTTGGAAGCTGATTAGCTCCATAACAGCATGATAACACTAAAGACTACTTGACTTGTAGTAAAGTGGTCGCTTAGATCTTGTGATAGCATACTACCAAGTAGATGATATTTTTGTTTTCATTCCAGGCTGTAAGCGGTCAATCCCAATCAAAGTGTTACCTTTACTCACAGAATGTATCACCTGCTCGTAAAAGCCACTTTTGGCCGGTCTTGATGCATGAATTCAGTTGTTAGTGCAACCTGTATGGAATTGTCACCTGTCCACATTGGCCAATCCGTTGTTATAGCCTTATACCTGATACATATTTTAACTGCATTTTTTTGTATTTTCTCCAGGAATGTCGGCAACGATGTAATTTTAGGGAAGTGGGTAAGTTAGGAAAGTTTGCAGCAGCAAGAAAATCTCACCGGACAGCATGGCAAAGCACGGTCTACATTTAAGTATGCCGCAGGATCGCCCCAGCCGCCAATACAAGCTTAGAATACCGATTAACACTGCATGCTTACCGTTAGATTGCTGTGTATGCCAAAATTGGGGTACTTAGTTATTTGCTTCTTGAACACTTTGCCAAACGCACTGTTGACACTGTCCGGGTCGAGCTTTAAGCCGAAGCGTAGTCCCACGTGAGCATACTGTTCACCGACAGAACCACGTATGCGCAGCAACGTGTTTGTAACATCCAGCGTGAGCAGCCTCGCAACCATGGACCTGAACAGGACATTTGCCAGCCATTAACTCTCATTGAAATACCCTACCACAAAACGGCCAGCGGTTGCTCCTAATGCTACTGGCCTGAGGCTTTCATCTTAGGTTTTAAGTTGGCACTACAATGCGAAGGAAGGGCTATGTCATGCAGTACTAACTAAAAAGCGAGACAAACATATAGACCAACGCTAAAGTTTACAGGTGTAAAACTGCATACCTGCAGGCTCTGATAAAAACCCACTTTGCAAGCACTCGCTTGTGAGCGTTAATGCATGTAGTACCAAGTACCTCCACTGGTAACTTTCTGAAGCTATGAGCACTAATAAGTGGATGCAGTATTCTAGCATTTTAAATAGCCAAAGTAAAGATTAGACAGAAGGTGCAGAGGAAGAAACAACTGCATACTAGACTGTAGAATGTAGATCAGTAGCATGTCGGTCTGTACATGTCTACATATCTCATGCTGAATACAGTCGTATCGGTGGCTTCATTTGTTAAACTAGCTAATTTAGCTAAAACAAACGCCTAAAGCGATTCACGAGTGCATTCGCTTGAAATGGCTTGAGATCAAACGCTCCATTATGGTCAGGCCATCTTGGCCACGTGAAATCCGATGAACCTCTGGTGAGCGACTAGATAAGAAAAGATAGAAGCGATGTGATATTGCAAGGGGCTTTAGTTATGCAGTAAATATCCCAGAAAGAGCTTAGCTAACTCTACCACACCATTCACTTACAATGTTACACGGTTGGGGCTGCTATACATGTTTTTGTTACTTTTTTATTCTGAGCTCTACACACTTAATATCCTGCCTGTTAGCAGCATCAGTGCCAACCGATGATTCGATATTAAATAATCAAAACAGTTGTAACGTAAGGTATCTCAGCATATGCTGCATCATTGCAATACCAGAACTAGTGTCCTCCGGCAAGACACTACTACCCTGAGGCCATGATAATGATAATAATACTTTGTATGGCACCCACAGAGATTAGGCAATTTACAGATGCTGTAAAGAAAGCATGGCAAAATGATTAGTGGTCACATTTGCAATGTCATCAAGCATAGCATTGCTAGATGTGACTTGCAGAGAGTCAGCATGTAGATATGCTGAGTAGCAGCAGGCTCAGTGCCAGCTGGCATAAGCATAGAAAGGATAAATCACAAGGGCCTACTAAATACTGTAATCACTTGGAAAATACCGAGTCACACTTAGTTTGCCCATAACTAGTAAGTTGGTTTTGTCATCATTTAATTTTAGAAAGTTTGCTGCTATCCATGTGAAGTCAGCAAAGCAAGCAGCATGGATAACGCAATGATGCCAATGACTTTCTTTCTTTACACGAACAATGCAGCAACTTTTAAATCAATGAGAAGGGGAAGTTTATTTTGAGCAGCGATTTTGTAAGCCCCACAATTATTAAGTAACAGCAGCATACAGCGAGCGGCTCACTTTATGCAGACAGAGCAGCTTGCAAATTTGGCATCATACTTCACCAATCCCGTCCAGAAAAGCCCAAACAAGTCTCCGGTACATTGAACACAAAGGTCTGGATATCAAACAAATTACTTGCCCTTGTGCACTAGTTACAGCACATGCCCGGTGTGAACTCGTTCGACAATCCGAAAAAAGAGCAAACCCTTATCCTTCGACAGAGCAGCTGTTGGCTCACGACTGCCATCACTCCACAGTAATTTACACTAGTACAGACAGCAAGCCTATCTGACCACTCCAGGCTTGTCTATTGTTCCATTATGACGACACCGAGGTATTTTGTTGAAATACAGCAGTATCTTTAGTACCGAAAGCGGCAGCTGAAGTGCACCAGAATGTACATAGCAGACCAACTATGCAAAATAGGTACGTATTACTTACCCCGAAGTCATAACCAAGGTGGGTACTCAGCTCAGATTCAAGTATTGACAAATGCGGATCGGGTCGGCAAGCGTTGTCGTCAAGAAAAAGTGATGAAGATCCTAAATAAAAATAAGGAGCACAGCTAGATATAATTTATTCAACCGGTTAGTGCAGGCATTTCCGATGGAGACCACCTGTCGTTTTGACACCTGCAGCTTCACATGAGGAAAGCTGCCCAAGCCACGCGAAAAGCCCAACATGGAGGCGATCATGTGAAGCAAACAGGCACTCGGAGCTAGAAACAATTCGCCGGCTTTCCGAATGCCAAGAAGCAGCAAAGGAGGGCAGAAAAGCAAGCACCTTACTTGCATGGCTGCGAGCAATGACAGAACCCCAGTGACCCACAAACACCTAAAGCTTCATTGCCGAAAGATGGTGGCTTAAGTTATAAATAGGCTGCTGGTTAAAATGAGGCCTTGCCAACGTGAGCATCAGGTGAAGTTGAGACACACTTAATAGTGCTATTTTGTTTGGGTTGTGCATGAGAACTTCGTAGCACTTGGCAACACTAACCAAGTGACTAAAAGCAGTCTGGGCAAAGAGAGTGCAGGGCACCAGATGCTGTGCATCACTTATTGAATTATAGCACTTTACATGCTGCTCTTTCAGAATCTAGCATCATAGAAGGCAAGATTTTATGAGAGCCAAAGTTTCGAACAAGCTGTCAAGCTCTTAACGAGTACTGAGCACACGATTCGTAAAGTACCCAACTGGTGCAGAAGGGGCAAGGGGGACGGCATCTGGGCATCATGACGTGACAAAGAGTCAAGAGAGCATGGCCCCATCAGGCTGCTTTATTTTGAGCTAGAGCCTAAGCAGGGCTGCTTGGCATTTAGGAAATGCGCTCTTACTTAGTTATATATTTTTTCAGTTTTCAAAAATTGTAAAAACCCCTGTTTTTTGCTGGTGCCGTTAGTCGACTGTGGCTGTCATGCAAGCCCTGATCATTGAAGTCTAGAAAGATTGCAAGCAGCTTGCCAACCGGATGTGCTCTCTTAATGCATTCTCTATCGTATCAGCCTGATAAAGACCAGTCTCCCAAGGTCTTTAGCAGCCGACACTATCAGCTAGTAGATTTGAACACTAAAGACCTGTGGTACCTAGTTGGCTTAGCCCCAGTGGCTCAAACTGCATGATCCAGATCGTACTCTTGAGTCCTGAAGCAGGCAATTCTTCACTACATGCCCCGTGTCTTAGCCTAGAGGTAATATGCTTGCACTTCAAGATGGGTCAAAGTCTTGGGTCAAATCCTCAAGCAGGCGATTCTTGAGGCATCCTATATTAATGCACCCTTTATATTAACGAGGCTGTCAAATCACCCGATCTTTATTTTGAATTAAGTTTAGTTTTTCAATTAGCTGGCAAGGTTGGATACCTGACCCTATACATTTTTAAATAAAAGCTTTGAAGTCAAACTAGCTTTTTTGTGACAGCAAGGTAGTGTCGACCTTCAAAAACGTGCTTCATCGTCTCCTGTTTGGCCACATGGTGACCAGGGTTGTACATCAGCAGGTGATCAGTCACCATCAAAAGTCAGATCAACAACACTTTTTATCTGGAAAAATGGTTAACCACCTATCTAGAAAAAACCAGCCAAAAGAATCCACTACATATCAAGAAAAACGACACATGCTTTAGCAGACAAGCAGAGCTAGTAGCACCCGGCTTTTCAGAATTATCCGGAGGAGCTAAATAAAAACTACAGGTAAATAACAGATCTACATCGAAAAGGTTACAGTCAGCAGCATATAGGTAACTATATATGATGGTTTATAAGACATAATCAACAGCCCATATACCAGCGACTAGGCAGCAAGGTACGAAGGTACTCAATACGTAAACCCCAACGCAAGGCTGGTCCTGCTAACAGTGTCGTGCCCGGTAAACAACTGTCATGCTTAGGCCAGCATGCTAAAAGCAAGCATGAAGACACCCATTGGCACCGCTTAGTAAGACCTGTGGCTGGTTTCATAGACTTAGTCATGCACGGGTATGCACACAACACACACCAGTGCATACAACACACACCAGTGCAAAAAAAGTTTACTGCGACGAATATAAAGCTGACCGTAACAGATGTATCTTGAGCTGCGACGTAAAGGATATAATGTAGTGCCGGTATTCGGACTAGAGCTCTAGACTTTTGATGCTTAATATACTTTTTGTGCGTACGAGCCGTTCGTAGCGAGCACACTGGATACGACTATAGGTTGGATAGGTAGGTTGGTGCTAGCGAGTGAAGTGACCTATAAGCCAGACTCAGCATTTTGAAATCGATTCGATACTTGATGGGGGCAATGAAAGCTCAACACAAGTGGGGTGATAAGGCAGCTACACCATTGGCGATAGACCAAGCGAGCCGATGAGTTTTCCACCAGTTGCAGACAGACCGGGAGTCCTGAATAAACGGAATAGGATTATTTAGACGCGACGGCACAAATGCGTAAACTAGTCTGAGTGTCACACTCTTATCTAAGAAGGCTCTGATTTTGGCATGGTTCCTGAAGTGAGAGTAGGCCGAGTAGACAGTGGGGAAAATCTACTCATCTGACAACTCGTTTTGGAATGGTACGCCTAGATCGCGGCCAGACGTCGCAAGGAGTGGTGCTAGGTGAATGGTGGTCAACCGTGCAAAACTCACATGCCTCGTGGCAGAAGCAACTACTTACTGAGTTCAAACGCGTGACTTAGTAGCCACGCATTTGATATAGCAAGGCTGCTGTCGTGCTGGGCCTGAGACAAAGCCAATTCCGTGATGCGGTGAGCGGAGCGCCATCGCGCACAGCCGCCGGGCAGCTATACTTTAGCGGGCTCCCATGAGCCACTTTCACGGGCCTCCAAACATAACCGCATGTGAGAAGTGTTGTTACGGTTTACTGCTAATGTATGCCTCACGCTGAATAATCGTTACGTAGTAACGGTATAAGCGTGGCGACCGCAAGCACTGAGCTAGGATGTTCAGGGCGGGGGAGGGGGGGTTGAGTACGCCTAACCGGATACACAAAACCACCGCCAGAGGCCATCTAGCGAAACCTTGACCTACACGCCGACCTGCACGAATATCCGGTGGGGCCGCTTCTACCGATTCCAGTACCATGTATCTATCCGACACCTTACTTATCGTCGTCATTTCTATATTTACAGCTACCCTGGGCGAAGGTAGTAACTGCATTATCTTGTTATTGTATTCTGTGTAGCCGCTCAAATATGGGGCTGTTGAGGCCGCTGACGACCTTATTTAGCCTTCCCAGGTTATTGGGAAAATAGAGACCCTCGAAGTCTCTACTCGGTTTTTGTGATAGTCACGAAAGAGCACGTGATAACACGTATTATTTTTGGATGATGCGCAAGATGAACGATAGCATTGCAAGCCAGCCAATAAATTGTTACGTGTCATGCCGATGGCAATCGCCGCCCTCGTCTTACAATTCTTAAACTGAGAACTGTTGCTCTTTACGCTGGTCTGTCCCTGAAAGTACGAGCCTGAAATCCGGCCCCAGTAGCTCTTAGGCATTCCGAAATTTCTTTGACTGCCGATCGACTTTCTTCGGCCGCCGCGCGAGTGCCTTATGCTTGATGCCCATAACATAAGAACCTTTGTTTGACTCTAGGCTGTGGTGCTCGCCGTGTGCGACTAATAACACTAATAATAATAAGATCGTGGTCTCGAACCCTGCGGAATTACTAAAGCGCCTGGATAAAGGTTGATTTCTCTTATGGTACTATACACATTTATTATATTTTGTAAATACATTATGGGCAGGTTTTAGTTTTCATTAGAGCTCTGGTCGGATGACTCCCTTAGGCGCACTATATGCATTTGCCTGCACCTGTAGGCCGTATGGGAATAGGCTCTGTCAGCTAGTTAGCTTGTCAGCTAGATTTTCGAGGAGGATGAGAATGTTCGAGTGAGCTGAACACTGAGCAGGCTAGCATCTGCAGCCCACGCACAGATCCCTTAGGACGGTAGGGGCAACTTGATGCAGATATCTGCTCGGTAGGCTTTGCACTGTGTGAAGCCGCGTTTACTTGGTTTTTTTGCTGACGTATTGGCATCCAAGTGTAGCTGTTGATACAGCTGTCGCTTACCTTTTTGTTTTACTTAACGTTCTATAGGTCTCACCTGGTTGTTAGTATATCGAACAGACAAGTACAAACGCCTCAAGGTAGAAGTTGATAAGCAAAGCAAAAAGTGTAAGTGAATATCGTGTTCAGTCCTTGATGCTTTTGGCAGTTTGCTTAGTTCGCTTGTGTTCGGGTGCTTTTGTTTTAGGTTTGTCAAAACGCTTTGTGTTGCAACCTGCAGCGAAGCACCCTGGAGGCCGTTAGGTCACGATTTGCTTCAGGGAGTAGTGAGCTTCCGTGTGAGCCCTTGCAAGCATCGTGTTGCATTCATACATTCACACAAGATAGTAACCTAACAGTTGTGGCCAGCCATGATTGTCTTGATTACTTTTGGGCAATAGGTGTAGCTGTGCCATAACAACTGTTAAACCTTTTCAGCTCTGTAGCTACTCTGCCCAGCTGCTGCTTGGAATCCGTGCTCCCGAAGATTCTAGAAAATTTGAGGCTAGGTAAAGTGAGCTTGCGCCCCTGTCGGATTAGGATGGGTCTGTTGGTCTACCTGTCAAGCAGAAATGAAAGGTCGATTTCTATTGCATTAAATGAAGCAATAAGAAGCGACGTCATTGCTCTATTTCATTTCCCTTGAAGAAAGCAGAAGTACCAGGGTAGCTGAAGACGTTCAGTCGCAACATTAACCAGTAGTATGTGGCTCCAGTGGCTGTTTGCTGGATCATTTCTGAGCTTACTGGGCCATGATAGCCCAGGAGGTAAGGTGCTTGCTCTTCACTACCGATGTCGTGGGTTCAAATCCTGCAGTAGGGTGATTCTTTATTGCCAACTGCAAGCAGCGGTGATAGCCAATAAGGCTCTTCTGCTGCTATACAAATGAGGCTGTTAAATCAGCTGAGATTTTGTAAGCAATAATTAATGTATTTGACTCAAAAGTGCAGGATTTTCTAGTGTGTGCATATGCATTGGCATGGGTAGAAAATATGCTGGCTGTAGACATGGGAGAATGCTTATTTCGGTCGAAATTGGGAATTTATTGTACCCCTGACTTGCATTTTGGAGGTTGGAGAAGGTCAACACTTGATGACTGCACTGCATATTCTATTTTTGCTGGCTTATGTGCATGAACAGTCACGGAAAATTTTAGTCTTGCATTACAATTCAGGTCTGAGTGTCCACTGACGTAGTGGTAAGTCCAGCCTAGCTGGTAGCTCAGCCTACTGTCAGGCTAGGAAGCCATACCGAAACCTGGGTCGAGAAGTGCTCGAATCTTACTTTCCGTCAATTTTCGTTTTTGACTTTATCATAAGTGATGGGGTTCACTGAGCTGTGACGAAGTGCGAAGCTCCTGGTCTTCTTCTTCTTCAGTCTGTTCCTGTTGTAGAGTTTTTCAACATGCGGCATCGCTATCGAGATTCGGCAGTGTACAATGAGTGACTATCTTAGGTGCATGTTTTTCTCGTTGTCTTCGATAGGTGTGCTTACATTCTGCTTGCTGTGCTCCTTTTGTTGCCAATTCATGGCTGCAGAAACTTACCGGTCCACAATCGTCATCGGAAACCACACGTTTTATATGGAAACTAGCTTGCTACTGTGAAAAATCACAGCGGTTAAGGTGCTTGCCCCGACCAAGGTCTGGCTGAGGTCGCTCGGTCGAGCCCCGAGGCATATGTCAAGCACCTGAATAGAGATTAAGTTCTATTGGGTTGCTATACAAATGAATTATATATTTTAAAATCTTTAATTTGCTTTGGAAGGTGGGTATGAGTGTCTGCTGACCTAGCAGCTAAGCCCATCCCACTGATTTATTGCCAAGCTTATAGTTCCTATTCGTCAGCGCCTGGTAGCGAATCAGCAGTGAGTTTCGTGTACAGAACATGCAGATTTGCTGACCGTCTTTAGATTTATGATAACTATACGGTATGCCCCCCTTCGTGAATAATCAAAGGCAGATAGCATGTCTCCTTCTCTATCCTCCTTCCCGTCCATCTCTCTCTCTCTCTCTCTCTCTCTCTCTCTCTCTCTCTCTCTCTCTCTCTCTCTCTCTCTCTCTCTCTCACTCACTCACTCACTCACTTACCTCCTCTGTTTCTTATCTCTATCTTACTCCCTCTTCTGTTTTGCTTTTTTGCTATCTTTCTGCCTGTTTTCTCTCTCTCTCTGTATCTCTCTCTCTCTCTCTCTCTCTCTCTCTCTCTCTCTCTCTCTCTCTCTCTCTCTCTCTCTCTCTCTCTCTCTCTCTCTCTCTCTCTCTTATGCCCTCACATCCTCTGTTTTTTTTTATCTCTGTCTTACTCCCCCTCGTTTCACCTACTTTCTTTCTGTCTGCCCCTCTGTCTCTCTCTTCTCTCCATCCACTCTCTCCTTCTGTCTGAGTTGGTTTCTCTCTGTCGCTTGAGCTGCAAACCTTTCAACCACGCTTGCTAGAGCTGCCGGTTCCGACTGGTCTCATTGGGCTAAGCCGGAGCAAATTCTGCCAAACCATTGTTGTGACATGCATGCATTGTCAAAAGCAATTGTCTTGCTTGCTTTGCATGCTCTATGTGTACGTTTGCAGTAGAGAAGCAAAAAGAAACCATAACTGATGCTGCAGACAAGAGTCAGAAGAAAAAGCTAGGTGCGTTCTTGTGGCTGCACAGCGTGCAGCGATTCTTTTGCTCTTGCCGGTCCTTATCAATAGAATGGATTGATGAATGGATTCTGGATTTGCTGGAGGGGAGTGCCAGGCTTTGCTCCCCTTGCGCTGTGCTCCTCATAGGTGCGTGCCCAAAAGAACCACATCCTCACGAGGATCTAACTCCAGTGACAGTATTGGCCTTACTAAATTGTATTGCTGACCTCGTGCCCAAAAGGGGTATGCCCGATAGGGACGTTGGTAGCCTGCTGACACTAATGAATATCCTAAATTGTATGATGAGCAGTGATGAGTTCTCTTGATTGTTTTTTGCAAGCACTTACGATCAGGTTTTTATTTGTTACTGAAATTTTGAGGATGCAAATTAATGCTTGATGTGCTATCTTATCTACAGTACTGATTTTTTGCCTTTGAATTTTTCAGTCACTGAGGCTGTGTGGTACTTGCTTGAAAATTGGCAGATGCTGATTGGGTGTTTAGGAATTATTTTAACACGGCGCAAGAACTTTTTCCTGAACGTTTATGATAGGCATGCTTAGGTGTCGAGAACCAAATGTGTGAAGTTACACAGCTGAAAATATGCAGCCTTGGCTGTTGAGCTGATGCGGTCATCTAGCAAAGACCAATTTGGGCATAGGTAACACACATTCTGTACAGATGCTAGAGAAGGTACGCTTACTGAGCGAATTTTGAGGCTTGGGCCTGTCAGTTTCTGAGTGTCGCTATGCTTGCCAATAATAACTAGTTTGGTCTTGCTGTCAATTTGTGAAAGTTAGCTGTGATTCAAGTGCACATGGATGACAATGCAAGGTGGGTGCATGAAATTGAGAGAGAATTTTAGGTGTTAGACGGCTGGCATGAATCAAAGGGCAGCTAAGCTGTGTCAGTTACTCGCAAATGAGAGCTTAGATTGTGCTTGCTGATCACATCGACAAGAGGGAGGCATGCATTGTGAGAAAAACTAGACCCAGATCAGATCCTCGGTTGCCCCCATACTTCATTAAAGGCTTGCCTGATGGCTCTTTGGCAGGAATGGTAAGACACATCTCTCATTGTAAATGTCGATGACAAGGAAGCAAGCCGGCCTGCACTCATGAAGTACTTTGTGATCATTGACATTAAATGGTGCTGTGAAAGCTCATGTTGAGCTCAGTGTTCACTCTATATGTTCATTTAGGTTGATGCTTTAGCATCTGCAATACACCGAAATTACTGAAGGGCTTTGGAGGAGGTGCCACTGCATATGTACTTGGCTTTGCTAGGTCACAGCAGCTGCAAGTCAGCCAAGAGAGCTTAAGACGATGCAGCAAGTTATTTAAAATCTTTTTAATGTGCTAGCTAAGAGTAGATATCGAAAAATGTCGAGCCGAGAGCTAGCGGCAGATCACGAAAACCGTGAGTCTGCCTGGTCGCTAGCTAGCAGGTGACTTTGGGGGAGAGGTAGCTTACTATGGGTCACATGATAAACAGAATGGTCTTCCACACTGATTGTTCTCAGAACACTATCAAATAATGAAGAAAATCAACTTCTAGTGCACAATAAGTAACATATACAAATAACTCGAGTGCTATGGCATCGGTATGAACTTGCTTTGTCATGAGTCGAAAAGTGCAAAATCCTCAAGCATAGGTCTAAAAGTTTATGCTTATACGCGTCAGAGGATGTCTTGCATTAGGTCTGGCAAAAAGGGTTGGTTTGACAAGTGTTGTGCACAGAGACAAGTCTTGCATAGTGTGAACATGCATGCAGAGTGACTCGACTATAATTTAAATGACCACATCGTGCTGCCAATACTGCTAAAGGGGTGTACTAATGCCGAGCTTGCTGCCATCTAGGTTTAGCTCTAAAATCGAGATTAGACCCCTTTATAAAATCTTAGGGAGGTGAAGGTAGAAGTTTTTGTGGTAGTCTGCAAGTAGAACTGCACCAGGGGTTTATAAGATCCAAATACTCTAGTTAACATCCTCTTTGACCTGCAAACAGTAATCCTTACTGGATTTGCTAAGGGTGTCTAATTCTACAATCTGCCGTGCAGCTTCCGTCAGCTGTCACAAAGCCTCTCATTAATACTAGCCGATAGTGCTGCATATCAAGCCAATACCCAAGATTGCTTTCTTGGCCCAACCTGCACATTTAACCTATCAAGATCGGCTTCTTGATGCCCAGATTGATTAACCGTTATTGAATGCATATTAAAACCAGTAAAAGCTCTTCAATTGATTCCAAAGTTTTATTGTGACTTCTTACTTGTGTTTCGTGGTGTTTTAATACTGATGTCTTAGTAGTGCAAGTTGAGCACATGACTGCATCTGATGCCTAAGCGTGGTCATGTACAAGGTAGGTGTAGACCTTGCACAGTACCTTTTCAGTCAGCATGCTACCTTTAATATTTGTGAGCATTTGTCTGCTTCTGCATATGGGCTAGCATCACTAAGGAGCCTGTGATATCGTTTGCTTGCCGCACCAATTTTTGCGATGCAGCACTCTCAATATGCGCTGTTTTGGCATAAGGCTGTGCTACGCTAGCGATTTGTTCGTAGTTTTCTGGATTGCACTTGCCTCGTGGTAACATAAACTGCTATCACCTACCTTAGATCGACAGGAGGCAAAGCTTAAGAACGATAACCAAGACCTTAACATGGTGAAGATGAAGTCAATGTTTGCCATCAGTTTTGTCTTTATGGCCCTGCTCAGTGTGTTTAACTCGATGTAAGTATTGATTTCACCCGATTGCCCTCAAATTATGTCGTGTGCTGGCAAGGCATGACAGTGTGCCGAGTGCTGGTATGATTTGGTCATCATTTAGTGATAACAATGTCGGATACCTTAGAGAAAGTACAGAAATAAAAGATCAGTCAACTGTGGATGTCAAAGAGAAAATAATAGAATGAGTGGACAAGACTGCCTTAAGATATGCACATATTGTTTGCAGCTTCAGCAGATATTGCTCTCACATCGTGCCAATAAAAGAATTTTTACTGAACTTATTAATTTGTGGATGAGTTCAGTCTCTCGATGGATGTATTAAATAAAGGTGAGACGTGAGACGAAGTCTGTTGGCTACCGAATGCGTACTAAAAGCTGCTTAGGCTGTCAGTGCGCTATACAAAACTCTCCTGCGTAACACCCACATGGTCTTTATGACTTTGTGGAGTTACAGACGGAGATACATACATCGAATAAGTTTGCTTGATCATTTATTTCTACTGGTCTGCCCTCAGGTCAGCCTTTGGGCGTAGTCATGACACTACTTGATTGTGACAATCCAGATATGCATACGCTTATTTTATTGGGCCATAGCTTTATTTAATTGTAGGCGGTTTTCCCCAAGATGATGTGAAACCAATGTTGCTGCCAACATTCGTGACAGACCCATTTGCTGCACTTCGAATCTCACTAGATCCTCAGGCCATGGGTCTCTGTGCATGGGTGTGAGCATAGCCTGACATTCGTGAAGTAGAGCTGAACGTTGTACGATTAAGACTGAACTGGGACTTCTGCCAAGTGAGCCTATCATATCATGGGAGCACTTTGCTGTCTGGGACATGCCAGTGTGCTTAAAAGGCAACATAGAATAGCTGTTTTCCTCTACTATGCCCTTAGCAATGGTTCATGATCCTCGTTGATTTATCTTCGATCGATGACATGGCCGGCGTCTTTTTTAACACGTGTGTGTGTGTGTGTGTGTGTGTGCCTGCGCGCGTGTGTGTGTATGTGTGTACGTGTGTGTATGTGTGTACGTGTGTGTATGTGTGTACGCGCGTGCATGCATGCGGGCATGCGTGTGAGTGTACCTTAGTGCAAGGTAACGTCTCACAAATGCTTAATGCTGTAAACAGGTTGCAATTGCTAATTTGGCTTGCGCCATTTAATTATTCCGGAGCATTACTGGCATTGTAATCTCAGCATTGCTAGCAGTGTAATCTCAGCATGCTTTTTTCTCTATATTGTCGCAAGGTGTACAGCACTGACTTGACTGATGCCTTGCTGAATGATTTTACTGCATGTGATTATCAAGTGTTTTCTTCTCACAAAATAGACTTGTGTCTCAAGAGAATAATTCAGTTGGTCATCCCAGCGAAGCACTGCAGTGTCAGCATACTCACTGCTGCCTCTGGCTGGCATTGGCTTGTTAGGACAACCGTTCTGAAAAGTGATTGTGCAATACTGTCGGCTGAGTTAGTGCAGGAAAGTTTCTACATATTTTCCCACCGAGTTATAACAGCCCTGATGCTCAAAGGTGACATGCTGTGTTGCACCATGCTACGGTCACGGGTCTATATTATCAAAAATACGAGATTGATCAGTCATTAATTGTGAGCGGTTATTGATAATAACTGGGGCTTATTTTTGAACGTGCCGTCATGTGCCAAATATGAGACATTCGTCTAGTAGATGTGGTACCAGGGCAGCTGCAAAAGGATGGCATGTGATGCACTACTCTGCATTGCGCACACGTCTCACGGTGGGGGTGGGGACGGCATGCAACAATTCGGGCGATGTGAGAGATGTTGCATCGATTTCTTCGGTTACAAAAGCCGGCATAGCTTGATTTTGTTCTACTCAGCTGCAGCCACACAAGGCTGTGTCTACTTGTCTATTTGTCTGTGCCTATTTTCCCGTCTAATCAGATCTTGATTTATTTTTATATCTATCTCGGTCTCACTGTTATTCACAAGTCTCATACCTTAGGTGGTTTGTCTAATAATTGCCCAGTTCTTGCCTCGTTCATATAAATGATAATAATAATAAATGCATATGCCGGGAACAAAATCTCTTTCCCGTCGCTTTACTTATGCTTGAAAGGAAGCATTCAATCGGTTGGTACAGTCGACTCCGCATGTTGAAATATCGGATATAAGAATACTCCACTTAGACGAATAGCAGTTCCGCATCTCTGATTTACTCAAGCTATAATCTCACTCTGAATATGGGAATACTCTGCCTATAAGAATGGCCATTTGCCTGCCCGAGCTTATTCATCAGTTTGGTTGAGTTCCAGACTTTGGGAGTATAAGAACTGATGACACGGGCTTCAGATGCAAGGTTAGAGGCACTGCCGAACGACCACAGGCAGAGGAGCAAGTGGTAAAAAGTCAAGGTCACTTCTCGCCGACCTGCACTGGTTACCAGTCAAGCAACGGATTGACTTCAAGGTTTTGTCGCTCACTTTTAGGTCTCTTCATTCTATGGCTCCAGCCTATCTTTCAGATATACTACCCCATCAGGCAAAGCATCGTACCACTCGCTTTTCGGAATCCAACAGTCTAGAAATACCTCGTACAAACCTTAAATCCTTTGGAGACCGTGCATTTAGCTCGTATGCTCCCACAGCCTGGAACTCCCTCCCGACCTGCATCAGAACATCCCCTGACCTGACCACATTTAAAAGAAACTTAAAAACATACCTATTTAGGACAGCATTTAGTGGGTCCTTGTGATTCGTCCTCGATGTGCTTATGCGTGCTGACACTGTTCATGCTGCCACTAACCACATTTGCATGCTGACCCAGTGCGTGTAACCCCTAACCATGTTATTCAGTTTGTTTGTTTTTCAAGCATGATTTTACTTACTATTCTATTGCGTATCACTTTTCAGTAAATGTAAAGCGCCTAGAAAGAGATTAAGTTCTCTGAGGGCGCTTTATCAAGTGCAATATTATTATTATTATTATAAGGTCAGCTGATCAGAAAGCCTAATTTTATATAGCAGCAATAGATCCTCAACCGATATCACTGTTGTTTGCAGTGGACAATAAAGGATAACCTGCTGTACGATCGGAACTCCTATTAGGAGCGATTTCAGATTAGTAAGCCAGAAGAAGATAGTAAAGGACCTAGAAGTGATTGACAGAACCCTGAAGTGGATATGCTGCTTGCTTGAAAGCTAATGCAGGTCACACTTGTAATGTAATTTATCACTATTTTTAACTCATCATAGCCACAGGGACTAGGTGGGTGTTATCCAGGAGAGTTTTCTATAGCATACTCGAGTCCTACAGCGTATGTGAAGCGCCTAGATAGAGATTAAGTTCTCTTAAGAGTGGTATACAAAATTATAAAAAAAAGAATTATATTTTATATTTTTATATCTTACGGAGCAAAGAGAAAGGGGGAAGCATAGCTGAGTCTAGAGGGCAGTCGTGGAAGTGAGTGGCATGGAAGTAGCAGTTCGGGACAGCTGGAAAGGATATGCCACAGTCGGCAGCAGAAGAATACATGTCCTTGCTTAAGAATTGTGGAAGTGAGTGCCACGGTCTAGGACCTGCAGAGTAAAAGGTTCTGTCGGCAACGGTCTTCTAGCCTAGGAATGGAACTGCTGATTTGTTGCCCATAGAGGACGTGAGGGCACCTAGTGCTAAAACTGATGCAGCAGCAAAGCTAGGTATGTAGGAGGCAAGCCATGGCAAGCCTTGTTGGTCAGAGTAAGAACTTTTCTCTGTTTCCATTGGTCGAATGGGAGCCATCGAAGCTCCTTCAGCAAAATAGACCAATGGCTGAACCTCTGGTATTTGTTGAAAACCGATTGGGTGGGGAGTTTCAGAAGTCTGTGGGATTGTAAAAAAATTCCTGGATTAGCTTGGTTATCGTATCCCTATCTAAGCAAGCCAAGTTTTGGCAATGTCGTGTAGCAGAAAGTTGGCAAACTTGACGACGGAGCTGATATTGTCGTCTTGTGAACAATCATTTTGGAACTAGACACCTGGATTGCATCAACAGGCTACCGGAGATACTAATACCTCTTGCATAGGCTGCTTGTATAGCACCATTTACAGGACTAAGTCTGTCTTCAGGCGAGAGAAGCAATAATAATAATAATAATAATGATAATGTACTTGATAAAGCGCCCTCAGAGAACTTAATCTCTTTCTAGGTGCTTTACATTTGCTGCAAAGGGAAATGCAATTGAATGGTAAGTAAAATCATGCTTGAAAAACAAACAAAATGAATAACATGGTTAGGGGTGACATGCACAGGGTCAGCATGCAAATGTGGTTAGTGGCAGCATGCACAGTGTCAGCACGCATAAGCACGTGAAGGACGAATCACAGGGACCCACTAAATGCTGTCCTAAATAGGTGTAATAGCCAAGTGTCAATGACATTAAAGTACCATGCTTCGATGAGCAACCAAAAGAGCACGGGTATCATGCATAGCACCCCTAGTTAGTAGCAGTAGCTGAATCATGCCAGCCGAGTGGTATGTCAGCCGAGGCCTCTACTAGGATATCAGGGGCTAGGCTTCTCATTTATGAGTGACACTAGTTTTACCCATCGCGATTACCTTAGCTTTATCACCATTCATTTTGAACTATTCATTTTGGGTAGTTGGCCATCCAAGTGCAAATGTGAGCAGTGCATTTTGCAAGGAGATTGACTTTGATTTGTTGGAGGCCTTTCCAAGAATAGCTGTCTCATCTGCATTACAATGGAACCTAGATTGTGCTGGTCCATGACTTCGGCTAGGGGGATTGTGTACATTGTAAAAAGAAGTAAGCTTGAAATCTCGGGGTAGCACATACTTTAAAGGCTCACCGGATAACCATTTGCCCTTTTTATCTCCTCCCGAAATCTCTCTCTGAGATAAGCCTTTATCATTATTATATAGTGCCCGTTCGCGTTGGTGGCACTATTAGTGCTCTAGAAGAACTTGGTGATCAATGGTATCTAATGCTGCCGGAAGATTCAGCAGAACATCAGAGAGACCATACCTACAAGTCAGCATTCTTGAGAATGTCGTTAGACACTCAGTGCGTAGCAGTGCTGATTCAGCGCAGTGCTTTGTGCTAAAATATTAGTGGAACTTTTTTGGTAGGTTTGATGTTTTGACGTTTTAGAATGTAATTTTTCTGACACTAGAAAAATTCTGCCTGACATCTGCTTAGTCCTCATAGCTTTGTTGAGTTACAGATACATTACATTTACATTACAGATAGATACAGATACATTACCCGGTCCAATGTGTTTGATTGGAATGACTCTCGGGAAACTGAGTAGAAATTATTGAAGATCTTTTCGTCTAATGTCGGCATCTTCATGAATGACCTGCTACAAGCCTTTTTGAAAAATGCTAGGACAAAACCTGAGACTATGGATATGTCTTTTATATTAATTATATAGAGCAGCAGTATTTCTCAGCATCTAAAAAAGGAGAACAGTGGTTTAGAGGGCTATTAGTTTTTTGCTTAGACTGGGAGATGAAATTTGTCGTGAGTTCAACAGGGGCAGGTCTACTGCAGACAGAATTTTCGTTGTCGTTCGTTGATTAACAGCCTGCATTCTAACCAACTCTTCTGTAAATGCCGTGCTCCGAAAGCCTTCTACGAACCGTGTCAACACTTGCAGCATTGCCGGTAGCCTCACATAAGGTCTCGGAGAGATCTTGAAGTGGTGCTTTCCTTTGACTCAGTGCTGTCAGTTTTAGCAGGTGGTTATCCCTTTTTGTCGTCGAACGTAGGCAGCCGGAGCGTGGTAAGACGTCCATGCTACCACCCTGAAAATACTTCCTCCAGGTTATACGTGACAGATCCCCTGCTTATACCCTTATACCAAGCTTCCGTGCCTCCTTCGTGTTGCTAAGGCCCATATTGTGATAGGTGACGATTTGGCCTTTTATTTCACAATTTAGCTTCTTTTGTCTTTCTCGTGGCAGGTAAGTACTGTACGAGCAGCTCCACGCATGGCCAGGAAGTGCAAAAACAACTCCTCCCCTGCACACAAGCACACAAGTGCATGCCCAGAAATATCGTCGGCCGTTTGGGTTGCAAGTAGGATAATCGAACTGCAAGTCAATACTCTAGTTTCGCCTTTTTTAGGTAAGATAAGGCTCTAGCCCCCCCTCCCGTGTTTCTATATCTAACAGTTATCGTAGACACGGCCATAGGCAGTTGAGTCAATTTTTTATGTAAACAATCAGGTTTATATAAAAGCCGGCCCACACTTATGAGGGACCTCTGATGGTGACTAGTTGCTAAGTAGGCGTGTGTAATGTGCCTTGTAAATACTTTTGCGTGCGTGTGTGTGTGTGTGTGTGTGTGTGTGTGTGTCTGTGTGTGTGTGTGTGTGTGTGTGTGTGTGTGTGTGTGTGTGTGTGTGTGTGTGTGTGTGTGTGTGTGTGTGTGTGTGTGCGTGTGTGCGCACGTTTGCGTGTGGCTGGTTCAACCCTTTTCATCTGTTGGTTCTTTGGTTTCTCGTATGTGGTTGTGAGGCAGGATTCATCTGAACCGACTCAAAGGGGCTTTTTAGGCAGCCATGCCAGCAAAGCACTTAGCCAGCCTTCCTGTGTTTTATTGCCTCTGGCAGCCTTAAGGTTGAGACCATCATGGGCTTAATCTCGACTATGACCACAGGGTTTGCTCTGCAGCTCCACTGCAGAAAGATCTTCAGAGTCAGCCATCGTGAGATCAGCCCTCTGAAATATAATCTGAATGTGTCAACAGAATCAATAAGTTGATTCCTGCAGGCCGTAAAAGCTAATTGGTTGTGAACTAACTCGCAGACTGCAGATTGCAGTGTCACTTAAGGTGTCACTTTAGGTGCCAGCTGCACTATCAGAACATGGCACCGTGCCAAACTGGCTGCAAAGAAATTTATTCCAGAAGCTGGGATAACAAGGCTTGGATTAGTTGGCAGCCACCAGATGGCACTGTTTCAGAAATGTTCTATACAAGAACATGGAATGATGAAGATGAAGATGAAGATGTGCAATATCATGGTACTAGTGCAAAAACCTTAGCCTGTGATGTTCGAGACCACGGGTTTAACTGTTGAGAATGACACGTGGCATTCTCTCTCTCTCTCTCTCTCTCTCTCTCTCTCTCTCTCTCTCTCTCTCTCTCTCTCTCTCTCTCTCTCTCCCCCTTGAAGGTATTACAGCACTGTATAAATCTGGAGGGCTTTACTTAACTGTAGCCATCCATGATTGCATTGTGCAGAAGAAAAGTAGCCCTGCCGTTAGCAGAGCTAGAGCAGCGCCTGATATTCCTAGTACTCACACCACTATCACTGTACTGTGTCACTGCTTCGAGTCTGGTGGTTGCACCGTATTCCTAAATTTGGCTATGGCTATCCTGCTTTGAGAGAAAGTGTGACAAACCTCTTGCCTTTCGAGGATTAGCAGATTAAGTCCGTGGCCACTTTGGCATGCGATCTCCAACATCAGGCTGCACAATAATGTTGAAAGCTTCATTTGGAATAGCTGATAATACCTCGTGGGGATCAGTTTCAATCCATTGGATCATGCTCACTCTGCCACACGAAGATTAGAAACAATAATATAATTCATTATCATACTTATGTAAGATAAATTAATCCCTATCCAGGTGCTTCACCTATGCCGAAGGGCTCGAGCCCGAGACATCAGTCGTTAAAGGCATGTACTTGAACCCCTAGGCTAAACCAGCATGGCTGTTGTTGTTGAGTGTACATTGTCTGGTGCCTGGAGCAACAGAAGTCGTGCAACAAAGGGTCTGTGGCGATTATGCATGGTGGTTTTTCAGTGTCTGCCAAATGGATTCTCATTATTTAGTGCCTGTTGATTATTCTTTACCTGCTGTGGTAGTGTTTGCATAGACATACTAGCTGAGCATCTGTATCTGAATTATTGCTGTGGAGGCAGTGCTCATTGGTGTAACGGTGTGCTGACAATGATTAATCATAAAATGTGACTTAAGCTTATGTCTATGGCCGAGTATGTTGCCTTGATTTAATGGAGTGCAGAGCTGATTGCCTGAGTGGCTGGTAAGATCAAAACTGTATTCACCCTTGCCAATGTTGTTCTTGTGCGGTTGAGCACCCCTAGCCCACTAACTGTGTGAGAATTGCATGCTATGCATTGCATGCACCTATCATATTGTTGCAGATTTGAGGGTCGCGTTGTCGCCAAGCTGCCGTTTGTACCCCTGTCGTGGTTCCAAGGGCTGTCTCACCGTAATCTTGCCGGTGACGACTACACTGACTGCTCTTTTATATTCCTCTACATTTTGTGTACAATGTCAATTCGTCAGGTAGGTTATTGCTTGCTTGCATTCACCACACCCAATTCAGCCAGGCCATTGGCCAATTGTCAAACCAAGCCAATCTTAGTACCTGCCTTCGTGGTTAAACGTGCCATAATGCAGCAGTTCGTGCCTTGACTCCTCCATGCAAATCAAGTGGCCTGACTATACCGGAGCCTTACATGTAGACTAAGTGAAGCTGAGATTGAGCCTGAAGGCTAGCGTTTGCATGGAAGTATACTGTTTTGTCGTCGTCAGTGCTTGCTAGGCTATCGGAATCAACAGCGTAATTTTGTGAGCATATCTTGTCCACGAGTCTCTGTCATGGGATGCCGACAGCCCAGCAGCCGTTGTCTTATGGGAGCAGGGCCACCCAACTAGACTGTTTCGTGGTTGGTCATCGGTTGGCTGATGCTGCCTTGGGCAGTGGCTGGCTGCTCAGCTACTCCAGCATTCTTAAATGGAGCCTACACTGTGAGGCTTAGTGATGGAAGCCAGTCACTAGCAGATACTGGCAAGCTGTGCTCTCTCCCCACCACTCAGCTTTATCCGTGGCCTACTGATAACTGGTGATGAATTCTCCACCGCAGCCTTGTCGATTGCAAACGGCTGGTGGTGTGCGAGCTGTTCTGGACAGGAGCCAGTTGTGGTAGCAGCTGGCCCTCCTGTTCTTGCTCGTGTGAAGCAGCTGTGAGATTGAGGCCCAGTGTTCGGTTTTGAAGATCTCTCTATGTCTCTTTCTCTCTCTGTCTCTCTCTGTCTCTCTCTGTCTCTCTCTCTCTCTCTCTCTCTCTCTCTCTCTCTCTCTCTCTCTCTCTCTCTCTCTCTCTCTCTCTCTCTCTGTCTCTGTCTCTCTGTCTCTTTCTCTCTGTCTCTGTCTCTCTCATCTCTCGCTCCTCTTGTCAGCCATGGCTGAAACTGCAGTGGAGAAGCTCTCTTTGTCATGCTGGCAATGCATAGCCCCACGTCAGACCGATTCTCACTGCTTAGGATAGAGAGAGGCACTGGATGTCGGAAAACTTCTTGAAACTAAGTGACGATCGAACCGAACTGCTGCTCATAGGACACCGTAAGCATGTGGCTGGATTAAAAGGCTTTGCTCTTCTAATAGGTGATGCTGTTGTGCGACCATTACCATGTGCTCGAAATTTAGATGTCGTTTTTGACAGCTGCCTAAATTTTATAAACTTCATTCAGAAGACTGCTTCTACAGCTAGCCACCACGTCCTATCCCGATCTAAAGATTAGGAGCTGTCTTCAACAGTGGCTTGCAAATAATTTAACTAGCTTAGTTCTTTCTCGGCTTGATTATTGTAATTCCCTTTTGGCTGGGCTACCAAAGAAAACAACCAGGACAATACAGCTGGCAATGAATATAGCTGCAAGGCTAGTTTTCAAGTCCCAGAGGTTTGAACACGTGTCCTTTGCTAAAAGAGCTAGGATGGCTGCTGGTTGATCAACGGATGCAGAGCAAAGTTCTTATGCTAACCCACACGGCCCACCACGGCTTGGCTACTTCATACTTAGCTGAACAGCTTCACCAGATTCAGCTTACTCGTGCTCTCAGGTCCTCTGTAGATAAGATAATAGATTTTATATTCCTCCGCTTAAAGACAGTTGGCGACAGAAGCTTTAGCTCTGCAGGTCCTAGACTGTGGAACTCGCTTCCACAATTCTTATGCAACGACAACAACTCTCCTGCTGCCGACTATGGTTCATCCTTTTCAGCGGTGCTGAGCTGCTACTTCTATGCTACTCACTACCTCAACTGCCCTCCTAACTGTACTATGCTTCCCACTTTCTCTTTGTTGCGTGAGATAGAGTCTGTTGGCTACCGAATGCGTACCGAAAGCCGCTTAGTCTGTGAGTGTGCTATACAAAACTCTCCTGCGTAACACCTATATAGTCTTTATGGCTTTGTGGAGTTACAGATGGAGCCACATTACATTGCATTACACATTACATTGCATTACACACACTGCCATAGGTTCAGAGATGCTTTGCGCTGGGCAACCTGGAGGGGCTGGGTTTCTTGGGACTCTCTCGATATTTGAATTATTGTTGGTAACACCAACTATCTACTGTCAGTTGTGCTTAGCGTTTTCGCCGGCGATGTGGCAATTGTCATGTGTGATTGCTTGACTTGCTTCCTCTTCCTAAAGCATTGCTTGTAGTGGCTAGTGATGAAGGAGGAATAATTTCTGCCATCTAATGTCACCTGTTGTAGAACGTTCAAAAGATGCTTGGCTTTGCGCCGTCACGGGCTGCTAGCAAGCAAGCACCAAGCTTCTTCGGCCAAGCACCACAGCTGAAGTAGGACTCTCGCCATGACTAAGGTGCTTTCCTGAGAATGCCAGCTCTGATCGAAACGGCCTTCTGACAAGGACGGCTGTCTCATATTAGGCACTGAAGATTGAGGCCACTTTCGCATTCTGAGCCAACAGTGGCAAGACTGCCATCATATCCCCGATGCAGCTCGGAGGAGGGGCATGGTGCGACCTGCACACCGAGAAGCCACTTACTGCTGCGCCGGGCTCGAGCTTGCCCAGTGCTGCTGCCAACCGAATTAAATAATGATAATAGCTGCCAAGGACCCGTATTACCGTGTTTCTTTTTGCACACCGGTCTTTCAATTACCATTCTTTCAATTACGTACAAGTTTCAATTACTCGGCAGAGGCGTTTCCTTGGCTGTAACTAGTGACTACCCCAGAACTCGGGAGCAGTCCTGACAGATTATGAGTAGCTTCTCTCTCTCTAGTTCTCATGGCCTTCTGCTCGCCCCGACCAAGGTCTGGCCGAGGTCGGGGGGGGGGGGGGGCTCGAGCCCTGTGGCATATGTGAAGTGCCTGAATAGAGATTAAGCTCTCTTAGTGCGCTATATAAATGAATTAGAATTATATTTATATAACTAATTATATATGCTTTCATAGTTCATAGGGAGACACTATATACCTTCAGCACCTTCGGTAAGTACTGATCACGTACTAGAGTGGCCTATTCTGTTGTGTGGTCCCAGACTGAGCTAGCTGTCGTCGACAAATAGAAGGAAGTAATGCAGATAAGATGCATTGACTGTTGCATTGGCAGTGAATGCCACAAGGGGCCGTGAACTACTTTAATTACTTCTTCATACCGCCTATCAAATGGATTTTCGTATAAAAGCTGGAGAGCAACATGGTTGTCATATACACATACGGTGCCATGGATTAGTTTACATGGGGTTGAAAAAGAAATGCACGATCGTATTTATACAAGATGTGCACTTGCTTTTGACTATGGTTCATCACGGGCTGCTGGTGGCCTTGCACTTAAGATTATCCTTATTGCAAAATTACTTTCTAACAAAACTGCAAAAGTTGAGACTCGATTCCGATATCATTACATCTTTCAAGTGCCAGTACTTTGCCATGTTCTTTGCCATAGCAATGTTTCGAGAGGATGCTGAAATGATGTCTACGTGGTTGACTGCCATGAGCATGGTACACTTGCTGTAGTGGCGGTAAATTACTTTCTGGACAGCTTTTTGAATTAACAACGGTGTGAGATTGCATGAAGGGCTTGCTGCACGCATGCTTTACAGGTTCGTGATCAGCAGCAATGCTCAGTACACTCAGTGAAGCTCGTGCAAGGCGTCCAGTCTCTGGGAGTCTCTAGACGTGCACGAAATTCAAAGTCCACCTAAAGAACAGCTCTTGTGCACCTGCCATGTTCTGTTGGCAGCAGCCTCTGAGTAGTCATCGCTGACGAGAATGCTTCAGCTTGTGTACCATGACCGACCGTTAATGCGAACATGCTTGCAACCGCCCCGGCGTCTCCGTATGACAAACGTATCATACGTATCGACGATTGCTAATTGAGAGGTATACCCATTTCCATAGAGTGATAATGGCCATTGGGCCTTTTAATGACGTTTATGCCACAACTCACAAATGGCCAGCCCTGAATCAGGAATGGTCTTAACAAGAATTACATTCAATACAGACCAATGCACTCGTTTAATTGTGCGTACCGGTTTTCGTCCAGCTTATTAGCCATGATCCAAGTGACAGGGTTCTCTAGATTTTCTAACAAGAAAGGATGCCTCTCAAATGAGCTCAGATGTATTAAGGGCTGCACTCAAGTTCAAGACATCAAAGAACGGCCAGGAATACGGCAGGGGTGACTGGCGCGAGTCTTATGCAATTTTAGTGTTAAGCTAGTTAATCGGCCATGTATTCGGTGGCTGGCATACCGCCAAGTCCCAGCATGCAAATAAATGACTTTGGGTAGCTGACCGATAAGCCTGCCACATTAGATAAAAAGTGGATTCATCTGAGACAATAGAGAAACATCCCTCCTACTTACCAGTTGGTATGTAAAGCAAGCCTAAAAAGTGAATAATGGGTTGCCGAGTGAGCTCGAATTATATCAGCAGGATCCAGCATGCTGGGCTCTCCTAATGGGTTTAGTAACCAGCGAGTCGTGCATTGCAGTGCCTGTTGACATACAATTTTAATTGCTAGCTAAATATTAACATGCTACAGTTTTTCTATTAAAAAATTATCGGCGGGCTTCCTAGTACAACAAGTGCTAGGGGTTAGGCCCCTGATAGCCGGCAAGTTAACCTAGCTAGTGAAACCAAGCTGCTATTGCTGCTGTAGCTTCGACACGCAGCTCTTCAACTGCATCTTCACTTGTTGGGTTTGAGAAATGCACTGCCACATACCCAACACTTTTTCAAAATTCGTTTGACGTCAGCCAAAAAGCAAATCCTAAGCTACTTGCCGAAAAGGTGCGAAGAGCATGATGATTTTCAGCTAAAATTCCGGTTGACCCTAGGGGTTGTGTAACTGAGTTTTCCAGTGCGGCTATTCAACGGGGTAATATCAATGGTTTGCAGTGCGAAGGAAAGGCGAACCCTGTAACTTCCCTAGGGTAAAGTGACGACTTGACACTTGACGACCCAGGCCCCGGGTTTGAGTTCTGCTGCAGGTAATCCCGTATTGCCCACTGCAACTAGGTTCTCCTGCTGTTTGAAATGAGGCAGCTCAATAAGCTCGCCTTTACCCTTTTTTATTTTACTCGGATGGCTGTTACAATTAGAGAAAGATGCGTAACCATTTATGGTTGTCTGATAAACAAGACACTTAAGTCGCTTTCTCATGGTACTTGGGTTTTATTTTTAAACTGCAACTTTTCGTCAACACTGGTATGTCTGGGAGCCTAAATGGTTGAGATGACGAGCTAGTAATAGGCCTTGACATGCTTCACGGTACTCGTGCAAGTATTGTCATGATTACATGCAGCTTTAGACCTGTGAATTAAACTCGCTTCATGGTCCGCAAAATTCGCACACAGCTATTTTGATAGGAAAACAGCTGTGAATGCCACGCAGTCATTCCCCCTGTTTATTTCATCGGTTTGTAATATTTTCTATTCGCCGAAAACGTAAGTAATCGAGACTGTTGGCGAGAGTCTATTGGCTACCGAATGCGTACCGAAAGCCGCTTAGGCTGTGAGTGCGCTATACAAAATTCTCCTGCGTAACACCCACGTCTGTAGCTCGGTGGAGTTACAGACGGAGGTACATTCCTATTACATTATATAACTGTACGGCAGCGATGCACCACCTCTAAGAAAAGTTATGCGGTGCTTCTTTGCACATATCTTCACCAAAAGTGGTCTTCTTAATAAATAATGAGGTTAGGGGATTTAACAGCCTCATTTATGTAGCAGCAGAAGAGCCTTGACGGCTATTACAATCGCTTACTATTGCCAATATAGGTTCTCAAAAGTATCATGAGGCCAGTGAGTAAACTAATATCTTCCTGAGAGAGAGAGAGAGAGAGAGAGAGAGAGAGAGAGAGAGAGAGAGAGAGAGAGAGAGAGAGAGAGAGAGAGAGAGAGAGAGAGAGAGAGAGAGAGAGAGAGAGAGAGAGAGAGAGAGAGAGAGAGAGAGAGCTGGAATACTCAGCACATTGACGTGGTGTGAAAAAATGCTGCAACGCTGCACATGGACAGGAAATATCTGGAGAATGAATGATTTGCAAAAATGAGCAAGTCAAAAGAAAGCAAATTAAATTGAGTGATTAGTTTAGCAGATTATTTGATTTAGCCCATCAAGAAATCCAATATAATTACGACACCGGCATATTCCAAATATTCTAATGGGGAAAGGGCGGAATGGCACTGCGTCAGGACTTTTTATGCATTGAGTGCCAATGCAGGTGGCCTTTCTGCGTTTCAAAGTTATCATAAAGGCAGCAAAACTTGCTCAATCCCTCATTGCCCTGAACGATGTGATGATAGAGGAGTCGCAATGACCAAGAAATTTAACGAACTCAGAACTATTTTAGAACATTAAGTAGTGTAATCTGAAGAATTTACCTGAGCTAGAAGGACTCTACCAGGTGATTTCGAACATGGCAGGTTTCAAAATACTTGCCGCTATCAGCAGAGAATATGGCCATGTCAGCCTGCCCGTTCCGAATGCTTGTCTAAGCTGATCTCTATACTCCATTCGGATCTTCTTTGTATACAAACTTTTCCAGTTCTGATTACTCAAATTATGCCAGTTGCATTTTGTTTTGATTTTTAGCTTTATGTACAATGACCGGCTGGTGGTTGACATACTTGAAAAAGCTAGCCAGTAGAATGAACTATGGTAATGATAATTGCTTTACGTCTGGCGAATGTATATATCTTCCTCTGTTAGTCATGAATGTGGCTACAAAGAACACTTGCTTACTTGTCAATACAGGAGTTGAACCACTACGCGTTCTTGATAAAGACCACCTTCAAAAATAAATTCCGAAAGCCACCGAGGCACTGCTTAGAGTTCCTAAAAGGCACAACTAACCGGAGAGATTACCCGAATTTCTCATTTTAACTTGTCTGTCTTCAGTCCATACTGAAGCGTAGTTGGCGAACAGCGGTTACTTGGTGGAACATACAGATTTAGTATTTGGGGTTACGATTTTTAGTGAGGCCGAGGTAGCGAGAACTTGGTTTTGAGAAACGGTTGTGACAACTTAAGAGCTCAAGTTAATGTGTTGTGGTGGCTTGCTCAAGATATAATTGTCAGCTGCTTCATGTGTATAAGTTACTGTATAGGTGGGCTTAATCAGTAAGCGACTGATCAGCTTAAAAATATTTTAAACGCGAGATCAGGTGCCTACAATAATATTCTTTGTAAATTCTGTTGCAATTAAAAAGAAAAATTGTAGGCTGCCTCAAACCGATAAGAAAAAGCTGTATTTTAGAGAAGTACGCATTCTTGTTTTGCCAGAATAAGAATGCGTCCAGCCAAATTGGCATTTGGAACTGCTGCCTTGCAGACATTATTCAACTGGCTAAACCAACTTCCAAACTAAATGACATATACAAAACTGAATTCCTCCTCGCACAAAACCAGTAGCAAACCTATCTAAACTTATTGCACTGAGACGTCCATGGAGCGCTCGCAATGCCCGAGCGACCTCTTTGACGATCCCCTAAAGTTTGGACGATAGTCTAAAAAGATGTCCTCCACAACGAGTCGCCATTTTTAATCCATGCCCAGGATTAGAGTCTACTTACCGAAATCGCAGGCTAATGATGATGCTGGCTCAACGTTTCTCTGCTGATTTGACTAACTGCAGCCATTTTTAGTGTGGCTAAAGAAGACTAAATAAGAAAGACTACTACAGCATTAGAAAGTTATTAAACCACAACAGTTGGCGGAAAATAATGCCACTAGGCAGGTCTTTGCGTCCAAGAAATTCCGTCACTCATTCATTTCCCGCTTTTTGTTCGTCACTTATTCAGGTCACGCGTTCCCTTTGCTATAGGAACTGTAGTTAATTTCAGTTAGTCATCAGATCCAAACCAGAGTCCTTACTTTGACCTACAAGGCCCATCAATGTTTAGCTAGTCAATACCTCGCTGACTTGCACCAGCTTCAGCCTTCTTGGGAACATCAACTAGCTATCCCTTGTATTACTTAAAGACTGTTGACCTTGGAAGTTCGTGGTCTGTGGTTTCTTGATTATGGAAACCCCGTCCTTAAATTTGTTCGAAACGTCATTTGCTCTTCTGCAGCCAATGTAGTTTGGTTGCCGTCGCGTACAGCTCGGAACGCCAGCCAGTGACCAACGCCACCAGTTTATTTCACTACGCGCGGAGCAGAGGGATATGCGACTCCCCTCGTCCCTCTCGCCCGCCGGAGCTCCCCGCCAGAGTCCGTGCGACTGCCTTGTCACAACAATCACTGATAGCAAATTTCGACCGCGTACCGCATCTAATGTCGCAGCCCACTCGTATAACATTCAGTAGCAACGGCTTACTCCTCATGCTTTTGTGTAGTTACAGTACTCATATAGAGGTAAAACAGCGAGCTCTGGTGCTCCCTTATGCGCCCCAGGCTGTGGGTGCATCTCTCTGTCACTTTGTCTTCCGAAACTCCCCTCCAATTTCCTACGATTATCTCAGCGGTATCCCGCTGCCAAAGGCAAGATTTGGCTTGACCGGGCGAAATCGTTGGCACACCCCTGATGTATGTGGATGAGCTGCCTTGACGATTACCTTGAATGGCAGAAAATTGCTGAGTGGGCCATCGCCGTGGAATGGCAATAAATCTCCGCTGTGCCACACGAAGGACTTTTCGGTAGGACTGTGGTCTGCAGCAACTAATTTAAGCTATTCTATGGAGATAAGTGTAGGCTGACGTTCTGACACCAAGCACACTCCGGTACCCAAACGACGAAAGGCAGACACCGTGGGGAGGGGGGCTTCAACACCGGCGTATTCCGTCAACGCTTGCAGCGTTACACCACAAAACCGTTCTCCCATCCGCCATGTTTACCACTGCCTGCTCCTGTCCCGGCAGTGGCTCGCCCTAGTAAAACCATTTCTTAATAAACAGACATTGCCCTTAAACCAGCAGTCATAAACGCAATCGGCCCATAAGTCATTCCATAGAAATAAAACAATCACAGTAAGGAAATGAATCCGCACATGATTTTCTGCAAAGCTGTCGTCGAGGCAGGCTTCTCAGTGCTGGCGGCTGGGTCGCCAAACGGTTCGCTCGACATCCTAAAAACATTCCGCATGAGCACAGAGCCAATGATATGATCTATATTTTTCTACTGTATTTTAAACAGTCTTAGAGACACGAGTGCCTTCTCGCGGGAGCTGTACGGCGTGGCTACCGTCGCTGGGTGGTACTGTATACCGAACCGCTCATCCGGACGTGGTTATTTTCGGGTACCAAGAAATTACGTCTAAGCCAAGACCTCTTGCCCCGACGACCAAACTAGGCTACAGTCGCCGTTTATTAATGATGGGCGTCAGTCAATTTGTCAACTGCTTTATGACGTTGACTTGCAGGAACTCGCAGGGGGGTACTTCGACGCTGGGCGTCAGCGATCTGTCACGTGCGATTTGCTAGGATAATCTCGTGTCATACAAAGCTTACCCCCCCCCCCGACTAGAGGCCTTTACGAGCTGCGAACCGACCTCTAGGCAGACAGTCTGGACCGATTGCTCGATACGTGTACAATGCATCCGCTAGCAAGCCTTTGTAGAGCCAAAGAGTTCCGCCACCCGTCCGGCCTGCAGGCTTTTCGTTTCAGCCGAGTGGTGGCTCGTACTTCTGTGATGTCCATCTCGACTCTGGCTTATCGAAGAAGCGATAAGACAACACGCACCACAGCACTCTAGCTATCTAGCTATATATCTAGCTATCAGCACTCTAGCATTCTAGACCTGTGGCTCACAAGCATGTCGGCGGGGGTCACCGTTCTCTCGATTCCGTAGTTCATCTGTATGTATGCTCTCGATCTACCCTATTCAGGATGTTCAGTAGTCAGCTTTGCACGACATGAGGCAGCAGTTAATTGCGAGCTAATTCAAAATTCATTGAGAGCTAGACAGCTCATTCACGAAGTACTTTTATTCTGATAATTCAAGGCAACAATGATAATAAAAACGATACAAAATTTCTATCGCACCCACAGAGAACTGAATCTCTTTCTAGACATTTTCAAATACTGTAAAAAAAGCATTATCAAGTCATAACATTCGCATTGTCATCAAGCATAACATTATTAGATGAGCCACACACAGGCACAACATGCAAATATGGTTATTGGCAGCATGCACAGTGTCAGCACGCACAAACACACAAACAACGAATCACAAGGACCCACTAAATGCTATAATAAACAGATGTGTTCTAAGCTTCTTTTAAATGTCATGTCAGTGAATGTTGGGAAGTCGGTGGGGAGTGAGGCTTTGGTAGCATATAAACTAAAAGCACGGTTTCCAATAGTTTTGAGGTGTATATGAGGTATAACTAAACGATTTGAATCAGACCAGCGGGTTGTCGATGCTTAGCCTGGTAGGGGAGTAGTTCAGATAAGTAGGCTGGAGCCAGATAAATGAGGGAACGTAAAAGTAAGTGACACACCCTTGAAGTCGATACGCTGCTTGATTGGGAGTCAGTGCAGATCGGCTAGAATTAGTGTGATGTGGTATATGCGATGCTCACGTCAGATAAGCATTGCTGCAGAGTTTTGCACCAACTACAAGCGCCTGATTGCACAGGCCAGTGGACCAGCAAGCAGTGAGTTACGGAAGACGAGTCTGGATATTACCAATGCATGGAAGAATTTGGATGTAGTATCCCTGTCTAAACAAGCCTGAATTTTGTAATGTTATGCAGCTGAAAGAAGGCAGACTTGACTGTGGTGCTGATGTGTTCATCTATTAAATGGTCACTTTGGAACAGGACACTCTTCGACTTCGTGCAGATGCAACAGGTGATGTGCTGGCAGAGCCAATTTTATGCGACAATCTATCCAGTTTCCGAGTCGCTCTTGGTTTGCCTTTAGTTGGTTGGTTTTGTCGTCATTTAATTTGAGAAAGGTTGCTCCTATCCATGTGCTGATGTAAGCAATACATGCAGCAAGGGTGATTCAAGAATTTGACTTGTCTGATGACTTTGAGGGATGGAAGAAAAGGTACAACAAAGAGTCATCTGCCTATAAGTGAAAGCCCAGATTGTGCTTGGCGACCACAATGGCAAGAGTGTGAGTATTAATTGTGAAAAGAATTAAACCAAGCACAGAGCCTGGAGGTACCCCATTGGGTCCTCGGATGATGCTTGTTTTTTCATTCCCATCAATACTCTGGAGTCTCCCACTGAGATAGGACTTAAACCATTGCAGTGTAGTACCAGTGCTGCTCAGATGAGATGAGAAGAGCTCGAGAAGGACATGGTGATAAATAGCATTGGATGCAGCCGTAAGATCAAGCAGAACAAGCAAAGAGACTTTACCCGAGTCTGCATTCCTGAGAAGATCTCTATGCCCTCTAAGCAATTCTTACTTTATGGAACGAGTAGCTCAAAATCCAGATTGAAACTTAATTGAAAGTTTAAAAGTTTCAATGTAAGAGTTCAGCTGGTCTGCCACAACTTGCTACAAGTTAAAAAACTTGATTCGGTCATTCTAGTTCCCTTAGTGATATTGCCATTTACAAAGAGCCCAAGAACTCCATCTAGTAATTCTTTCATCACACATTTAACTCACAATCCGAATGCTAGGGTTGACAAAGTGACACTAGTTTCTTGTGTCTGGTTTAATTCCTTTAGTGGAAGCCTTTCACCACTACTGTTAGTTTTCTGGAGTAATCATAGCTTCACTTTTAAAGTAATTTCTTGCTATAGTAATGTGCATCATCGGTAAGCTTTTGATCCACGATTTTTCTATAATTTGTCAGTGTGCAAAAATTAACACCCCTAATGGCGGAGCCACGATTTTTCTCTAGGGTTGAAAACCTGCGAAATTTTTATGATGGGACCGAGATTACCAAGATTTTATGTAAGCAGAGCTAGACCCGCACTGAATAAATTTTCTTAGCGAAAAGTCGAAATGTTCATTCGAGACGAACTGGGCGGTCGCTTATCTAGTGGAATTGAAGCATAATTTCGTCGTTGGTGACGGTTGAGGGTGGCCCGGGTCCCTGCCCCGCTGCGGAGGGAAGCGGGGCAAACACCACCGTGCCCTCCATTTTCTCTGCCACTGAACAACACCCAATGTGAAATTTCCATCTCAAGTAAGACCGCAGATCATGGAGAGGTCCGAAACTTCATCCAGCTCATCTAAGCAATCGCAAGAAAATTTCAGCGCCACAGGTAGCCACCACTATTCTCTACCAGAAGCGATCTGATAAACTTACCAGAGAACTACGAAATACGTTGCCCTAGATCCTTTCCACCTTGAAAATCGCCTCTTTTTAGCCACGTTCATCAGAAAGATAATTTTATTATATGATTACAGACAATTTTTGCGACCGCTGTATAATGCATTTATGTTAAGCGAGAAACGTCAAGAAGCAGACGCGAAAACACTTCCACCGCACGGCATCAAGAGCAGCTGATCATTTGGTATCCAACTTTCATTTTATCTGCTGAGCATTAGCGACCGAAAACAATTTACCCTTCACATGGTATCTTCCTGGTCATTAGGTACTTTACCGATGGATCGTGGCTCTGAATTTTAGGCGAAATTAAGTTGTGTACTTATAATGCTGGACCAAAGAAATCCACACACGATGAGTATCGCAATATAACCTCAAATATTTCTTCACTTTTTGCGAACTGCTAGCCACTAAAATTGCGCTACAGCGGATCCTGAACTAGAGCTGCGGTGGCGACGTGTAGGCAGTCACAGCGAGCCCGTCAAGGCCGTCGTGAAGCGACGCAGCGCTCGTTTCCGGCAAATTCCTCTCATCCCCAGCGAGGCTCTAGGAGCGGTAGAGACGAATGCAGAAGCAAACGGAAGCGGACGTTGCGCCGCAATGCATCGTGCGCGGCTCGCGGCGGCTGCGGTGGCGGATGCTGCAGTCGGGCCATCGCATTCGTACCCTACAGCGTCATCGCCCGGCGAGAAGATTTCTTCGTCGTCGACATTGCCGACCAGAAGGACACCAGTTCTATTTGCCTAATGGAGCCGACTTCCTCCGACGGCTGGTCGAGGACTCGTGATGCGTCGGCCTCCGATCGCCGGCACGCCGCGAGCCGCCAGCACTTTGCTGACGGCGTTATCGCGAGCCGCTGCGGCAAGAATAATTTCGCATGCCCCACCCATGTCGTCTCTGCTCGACAACATGCCAATATGTGTCAGTCTTCTCATCGGCATTGGGTTAATCTCAAGTTAATCACCACGAATAAGCAGACACACAAGCTTCTAATACTGGGGGAGGGGCATCATCAGTGTGGTTCGTGACCGAGTGGTGACCGGGCTATCGGTGAAAGGCCAAAAAGCTCACAAAGAGCTATACGTTGTAGTACATAAAGTTGGGAAGCTGCAGCTCACAGCTTCGAGGCGTTTCTTCCATTTAAAACGTGTACTGATCGCGGATAACCTGTACGCTAACAATCTAAGCTAACGTTGTTTTTACGGACTAAAATGGCTGCTGGAAAGGCGCTTCCGAGATGCATATTATAGAACGGCCTTCACGAGGGAACTATCGCTATTTTTCCAAAAGTCTAAATTTCCGTTGATGTTGCTAATGAGGTAATTTATTCGTTAACAGTTTTAAAACGGCCTATTGAGCGGCACTCCTTCGGTGCCAGCTTCTGGATCTCCCAACTTTGGTGTATCGACAAAGACTTCAGGATTCGCCTTCAGCACCGAGCTTAAGACTATCTCAAATTGTAAAATAGCCAGCTTGTAGAGAGCTTAGGCGAACTTTTGTATTTTTATCTGTTGTTGGAGCGCACACGCATGTGATGCTGCTGCCTCCTGGAACAGTCGACCGCGAGCAAGATGCCCATCTATTCTTCGCAAAAAGATTGTTGGCATAGAAAACAACTAGATATTCATACGCGGAGATATAGAACATTTATTTTATTCCTAGAAAATTGATTAACTTCACTGGGCAGTAAAGATAGAGCTATTAGCAAGCCGACAGTTTTCTTTTTTGTAGATTTTTTGGCTATCAGAGGTCAGTTCCTCCAGCTCCATCACGATCTACTATTGAAATCGGTCCATCGTACTGAGATTTTGCATCCGTTTTCAGATTCCAACTTTGATATATTGGACAATGAAGCGACCGATGAAAATTGCTACATAAATTAATATGCGGTTGCACCAACATCATGCCGCCTGGCACTTAAAAAGCTGGCGGGCTAAGATTTTCTTAACGAAATTGAATCATTGGGCGTGATAACCGGTAGTAGGATCGACTCACTCGCTCGCTCGGGTAACTTCTTCATAGACTTTCGAAATATGGATTAGGAGTGTACATTGGTCACGCTACTTCGAGTTGGTTCGTCTGTTCCTGTTGAGAATCCGCAGATGACATACAGTCTCTGAAAATAAAGCTGCTCGCCCTCAGCGAGTGTCTTCCGGGTGGGCATATTTTCGTAGAGTCTTAAAGCAAGTCTCTAATGGCTAGCAAAACTAAGGAAAGACCTTAACACAGATGGATAAAGCACGCAAAGGAACACTCACGGTTACGTCCACAGTCGCAGGATGGCTGCAATTACAAAAGCGTGGGATTCGACAATGGTCGGCTCTGCTCGTTTTGCATCTGCTTCCGTGCGCCCCCCGACCTGTTGCGAAAGGGCAGCACAATCATTCGCGAATGCCCGATAGCAACTGCTCTGAGCAAGCGTCTTCTTTAAGAAAAAACATTAGCTGATTTAATAGCCTCATTTTGGTAGCGGCAGAAGAGTCTTAACTGCTGTCTCTACCGCTTGCACTTGGCAACAAAGGATCGCCCTCTACTCACAAGATTCGGAGCCTCGGTCGTGACGAGCAAGCACCTTACTTCCTGGGCTATCGCCCCCGAAAATAATTCTCTAGCGGAGAAATCGAACCCAGGGCATGGCGCTGAGAGCGCCGGATCCTAGCCACTAGATAACAAACCAATCTCCGATTCTTAGCATGCTGCGCCGAGTGTCGGCATGTGAGATCCAGAGAGTTCGAGTGCGAGCCTCCGTCGCCGCTTCGCAGCAGGAAGTCGCTACGACGGCTACTCGCGCGGCCCAGCCTCGAATCTTTCCTCTGACGACCGCCGGAGGCGACCCTCGACAGGCTCGCGCCTCCGATTGTCCATGCAATTCTAGATCGTCATTTTAGACCAGTTAATGTTTTTTTTTGAAAGAAGACGCTTGCTCGGAGCAGTTGCAATCTGGCATGCGCGTACGATTGTCGTGCCCTATTGCGACAGGTCAAGTGGGCGCACGGAACAAGATGCAAAGCGGGCAGAGCCGACTATGGCCGCTGCAGTCGCGAAATTGAACTCTGCTCGCGGTAGAATTTCTGCGGTTAAATTAAATTAGCCACTCGCCGCGCGGACCCGTCTGTCTCTAGAGGGAGGTGCGACCTACATCTGCCTGCGGGCTGGCAGGGAACTGTGCGCGCCTGCTGTCCTGCACATATTCTGCCGGTCATCTCCCATCACGCTGCATGTCTCTGGGAGTGGGGGGCAGGAGAAGCGAGCGACCGATCTGCCGCTACGGTCGCCCGGCGAGCGCTTCCGCGCGAGGCGCGACCTACCGCTTTCGTTGCCCGGGAGCGAGTTCGGCTCGAGATCTGCTCGGCGCGTCAGCATTGTCGGCGTCGCACAAGCGAATGCTTCTTTTCTAGTCGTTGCCTCTTGGGCGTCTTCTGTTTGTCAATTTGCTAGTGCATGGAAGACGCTTGGCTCTTGGATGTGCGCTTCAGCGAGCGCTCCAGCTCCGAGCTGCAGACGCGCACTGCTGCGCGCGCTCTTGCACAGCTACAACGTCCTGGATAGACTTCGGCGTATGGAGAGCTGCACTTTTCAGAAGGGCGAAAAAGGCTTTCAGGTTTCGAGGTATTTTCCCAGGCAGTGACCATCGATATTTTCAAAACCAGCCGCGCGAGGCGGCCGGGCACTATCCGGGCCAGCCATCCGGTTGCAGGTTCAGGCTCCCCTATTGGGCGTCTGTTTTAGATGACGTGTGAAGAGGCACCTGGTGCTTCGTCGGTATGGGGAATGTTCGGTATGGTTTGGTATGGTTGCTTGCGTTTTCAATAACAGTTTTCAGAAGAGACCATATAGTTTTTTCTTAGGGGGATGGTAGTATCTCTAGAGTTTAAAAGGTATTGATTATTTTTTCAGATCTAAATGGGTCCGCTGAGCGGCCAGCATCGGCATGAATTTTCATCCAGGCTCTGAAAATTGCACGCGAATGTTTTAGTTAACGAGTCATTCCAGACTTTCGGGCGCCGCGCCTCGGGCACTGAAGTCCGTTGCACTAAAGTCCGCTTCCAAGAACGAGGTACAGCCATTGTTTTGGAGGGATGGAGTACACAGGTCTCCGGACCACGGCAGAGGATGCCGCCAAGCCGTTTCGCGCGGCTTCTTTTCAGTGCTCGCATCCCGAGTCGGCGTCTTTTGATGGTGAGGTCAAAGGCTTCTACACTCATTTCTTTATGGTTTGAAGCGCGCTTGCATTTTCCAGTCAGCTCTGCGGGCTGCTTAACAGTGAAGATCCTCTGGTACCGTAAAGAATCATCTAAGAATGTCAAATTTTCAGCCACGTCGCTTCATTTTGCCTCAGCACGGCACTGTTGGTTGGCCTTTTTACCCTAGAAACGCAAAATAAGCTACTGAGTCATAAATTTTCGGCTGCAACGAAGAGCGACTTTAGGATAAAAAGTCCGTATCTGCAGCGAAGAGCAGTATATTTGGTGCTCGCCGAGACTGAGGTCTGGCCGAGGTTTTGGGCTCGAGCCCTGCGGCATAGGCGTAGCACCCGAATAAAGATTAAATTATCTTAGGGCATTATACAAATGAATTATATATATATATATATATATATATATATACACATATATATATATATATATATATATATATATATATACATATATATATATATATATATATATATATATATTATACTGCCTCGGAGAGCTGCAGGTGTCTAGCACCAATCATAGAGTACAATTCTCTCGCACGAAACCAAAACCGTCACCGGCTTCTGGGTCCGTAGCCTTGAGCACAACCGATGAACTGTGACAGGAACTAGGCTTCTCTGATGCCTAATAATTGATTATTACATGCTTTTACCATTTCGTAGTATTTATACTAATGGAACCACGAATAATAGTCACTCAGTCATGCTTTCTTTGCAGGAAATTTAAAATGCCTAGAAAGAGATCGAGTTCTCTGACGGCGCTATAAAAAATAAATTATTTTTATTATAATATCTCAGCATTCGTAATTTGACCGATGTGGCGTGCCTACTACCGTCAGCAGAGCCGGGTTAATCGACGCAGTCTCTAAACAAAATAGCTGATTTAACAGCCTCTTTTGTATAACGACAGAAGAGCCATTACGTCTATCACCACCGCTTGCAGCGGCAGTAAAGGATTGCCAATCGCAGGATTCAAGCCCGCAACCGCGGGAGCGAGATCTTGAGAACCAACCACCTTACCAAGTGTGCCATCACAGCTCACCGAGGACCGCTCTCCGTGCTTCGGGGCTCAGGCTCCGCCGGTATTTGCCGCACGTCGGCAAGGATCGACACAATTTCGAGCGCCGTGTTTGCAGCCTAAGGATATTCCTGGAGAAGCTGGTGGAGCACCTTTGCTATAATACTAAGTAATTCGAAAGTGTCGCGGCGGGAGCGCTAAGAACTATCCATCGCACTGCATAAAAATGACACGCACGTGAAAGCTCTCGACTTATAGTAATGGCGGTTGTAGCAGTTGATTTCCGTGAGTCTCGCCCAGGCGGTCGTCGTACTTCAGACGATGGCAGCCGCTGGATTCGCGCCCATCGTCGGTGCAACGTCTGGCTTGAAACGCTCTCTGGATGCTCGAACCTACCGAACCCTACTCGGCAGTTCTTCCGGCCCGTCAGGTCTGTAGCAATGCACTGCAGATGAGAGCCAGAACTGCCACAAAGGCGTACTGTTCAGCTACGTACTCGGCGTGGTGACGCAAAGAATACACTCGCTGTCCATGCCGGTAAGCGTTATGCTATTGCTAAGATACGTGGCCCTAGCTTCATTAGAATTCAGACCAGTGCATATTCTCTCTTTAGCTCGATCAAAGATGTCCAGTTAGTGCTGCAAAGCAACCGGAAAGGTCGATCCTGAAAGGTCACGTGACACAAAGATAGGATATGGACAAAAGGTCGAACGATTCATTTCGCCATGCCGAAAAATCGCAGACGTAGCAATCCATGCATTCAGTATCTTAAACTAAGAACAGTTGCGTCTCTACACCAACATAATGGCTGAAAGGCATAATGTCACCTTGGTTCGGCGTGGCTGCTCCATTTCTTCTTGCTCACTTGAGAAGGACTTAGTCGCCGACTTAGAAGGCTTAGCGAGATACGATCGCCTGACTCCTCGCGCAATAACGCCGCATTTAAAGGTGCAAAGTGTCACCGTACCATAGTCGGGGCTTGAGCGATTCTGAAGACTTCGCTGGTAACACTGCCGGGCAACATTTCCGACCGGGTTGACGAAATGGCCTCGCCGAGGCCCAGCGCTTCATTTGCCAAGCTGATGATCTACGGCAGAGAGAAAAAGCGGGGCGTCGGTTGCCGCCAGCCGAGGCAGCTTAGCCTCGGCTATACGAGCGTGCATGCCAGAGCGCATGTCAGAGTGAACAGCGACCGCCCTTGCAAGCCTTACTCGACGTACGAACCTAATTCGACATTGTTGGGGTTCTTTAGAACTGAGCGCTGTGGAAGCGCCCAGGCAGGAAAATCGGTGTCAACACCGAAAACGCGTCATCAGCGTTGACTTCCACGTGATCGCCTATAGAGCATTGGGTTGGGACCGGCAGGGTGTACCAGGCGGGCACGGCCGAGACAGCAGAAGAGGAGCCGTGCAAGTAAACGACCCGACTTTAACCGAGTGCACAGAGACAAAAAATACTTGGCCGGCCGTTAATTGTAGCTTCAAATTTCAACTTCAATTAGATGAAAAATTCAAATTACACACATCTTTTAGCTGATGCATACATCGCATACAAGAGCACTCGCCCTGACCGTTTCAACAAATAGTTGTGCTGGGATCGCGAGCAGATAGAAGGTCTGCCTTCATCAGGACAGCCGAGCCAGACGGGTCATTTGAAATTCGTCCAGGGGCTTCAAGCACACCGTTCCGCCGAATCGACACTTATTCGTATCGCGTAGTTCTAAAAACAGGCTTTACACTGACGGTTATACAGACACTAACTTTATCGCTGGCGCTACGAAGTACTCAAACGACCGCATATTTTAGCAATGAAATACGTTACTGAGCTGAAACGGATGTATTCCTTATGCCGCCACTTGAGGAACCATACCAGATGTGACTAAAGAAAAAAGGGGTAAGCTGATTTAACTGCCTCATTTATATAGCGGCAGATGAGCCTTCACGGCTATCGACGGAGCGCGAAGTAATAAATACAGGATAATAATAACAATAATACACTTGATAAAAGAGCCCCCAGAGAACTCAATCTCTGTCTAGGTGCTTTACATTTGCTGTAAAGGAAACACGATCGAATGGTGAGTGGTATCATACTTGATAAACAACATG